>VUQH01074539.1:9969-47594 GCA_015106775.1 Etroplus canarensis
CAGATCATCTGCAAGATATCAGGTATCCATCCCATCTGTTTTAATATTTGGACATTCTTATCAGTTTATCCTTCACAAATTCACCACAGAGGTGGTGGCCCTTCAACCCACTGAAACAATTTCAGCTATTCCAGACACACGCGTGCGCACACACACATATACACACCTACACACACACACACACACACACACACACACACACACACACACACAGGGGATGCCACAGCAGCAAGCAGCTCTTCTACAAGTAACAAAACCTACCAGCACCTTTAAATGTTTTAAATCAGGATATAATCTTAAATACTAAATGTACTGTAGCCTACAAAGACTGAAATCAAAACAGTGCTGTACTCACTGTGAAACTGCCAAACAACCATACTCCTGTGTTTGCACTGAGCCAGATGAGTTGTTTCTACTGTAGTCATTGCATGCAACATTGGTTGCTGTATTTTATTTCACCATTTTGAGTTAGAGAAGTTGTTAAAATCCTGCAATAAATGCTGCGGTGATCATGTTGTTCAAAGTACTGTAATGTAAATATTCCTATATTTTAAACGCTTTTAATACAGTATGCTCTCAAAGCAATACAATGACATTTTCAATACAGTATGACCATCTGAGATAGAACTCACCCCAGAGGGTGTTATTATGAACAGATCATGATGAGAGGTAATCACGCTCAACAACAGCAATGCTGGAGGTCGTTTTATTAAGCCTTCATTCTGCCTACATATACAGTAGCATTAGCAGAACTACTGCCCACCAAATCCCACACACACTTCCTGCTGCACACTGCCCACTCACTACAAAACAACAGGCTAGAGATGGTGAATATGCAGGATGCAGTACCCAAAGATAAGAGATAAGGTTCAGTCTACTAATAGCTAAATATTAATGGATGTAACTCCTTTGCATTCCAGGTGTAGTAAAACATAGAGTTAGGATATATTAAAGTTTTGGAAATCTGAACAATTTGCTTATCACACAGAACTTTATCAATTATAAAGCTCTCCAGTGGCCAGGCCCCTTGGGTAGATGAGTTCCTTAAGGCTCTGGATGCTGTCAGGATGTCTTGGTTAACACACCTCTGCTACATTGCGTGGATTTGGGATGCAGCACCCTTGGACTGACAGACTGGAGTGGTGGTCCCCTGTCATGGTTCACACTGAAGCTCAAATAGCAGACACAGTTACTGAAAGTTTAACAGTTTATTTATTGTGATCTAAAGTGCTAAGTGAGGAATGTGTAATAATGTGAAAGTCCATAGGCGTCTTCCAACCGGAGTGATAGAGTCAAAGGTTTCCTTAATGGTGAGGATCCAGTGAATAAGGATTGATCCAACAGGCACACTTCAATGATAGAAGTCCAGAGGAGGGAGTGGGTCAGGCAGGTTTAAGAGGCATTCCAGGATGCTCAGGTAGATCTCTACAGTAGGGCACAAAGACACAAAGATAAGTTCCATGAAAAACAGACTTAAAGTGCAAAAAGAGAATCAGCCAAGCTTACAGCACATGAGTGAAGCTACACTCCTGTGACAAGTGAGGCTCACTTTCCTTAAGTACTTAAGTAATGAATGATGGGCCACAGGTGTGACAGTTAGCCATCCCAGACATGCCTACTCCTGAAATCGGCTCACAATTAATTGAGAATCCTGCCCAACCCCAACAGAGGAACGAAACAGAGCAAAGAGAGAAGTGGGCCAGAACTTGGAGGATAAGAGGACCATGATCTCCCCCTTTTCAAGAAGGGGGACCCGGAGTGTATGTTCTGACTTCAGGGGGCTCACACTCCTCAACCTCCCTGGGAAGATCTATGCCAGGGTGCTGGGGAGGAGAGTTCATCAATTAGTTAAACATTAGATTTGAGGGAAAGAATGCAGTTTTCATCCTGGTTGTGGAATACTTAATCAGCTCTTTAGCCTCGCAAGGCTACTCAAGCGTGCATGGAAGTTTGCCTAACCAGTCTACATGTGCTTTGTGGACTTGAAGAAGATATTCGAACGTGTTCCCTGAGGTGTCCTGTGGTTCAGGAGTATGAAGTATCCGGTCCCTATACAACTGTAGGAGGAGCCTGGTTCACAATGCGAATAAGCCATACTTCCTTTCAGTGGGTGTTGGACTGCCCAGGGCTGCCATTTGTCACAAGTCTGTTCGTAATTTTCATGGATGGCTTAAAATAGAGCCACCACTTCTTCACATCAAAAGGAGCAAGCTGAGATGGTTTGGGTATTTATTAATAATGCCTCCTAGACACCTCCTAGGTCAGGTGTTTTGGGCATATCCAATTGGGAAGAGGACCCAGGTAGACCTGGGACACACTGGAGAGATTATATCCCTCAGTTGGCTTGGGAATGCCTTGGTGTTGACCCAGAAGAGCTGGAGGAGGTGGCTGGGGAAAGGGAGGTCTGGGTGTCTACTCATGCCCCACAACATGGACAACTGGCAGAAAATGGATGGATGATGGACAGAACTTTAAGAAAACCCCTAACCACATCCCGTTAAGGGAACATTTTATGGACTGTCCTAGTCAGTCACTCAGTGAATGATCATTTTTTGGGGGCTCTAAAAGGATAAGCTACATCTAGGAGGAACTACTACTTGTCAGCAGCTCATCAGTATTTACATCAATCACTTAAAGAAAAACAGACCTTAGTAAAATTCATTTCGTGATTTATGAGTACATATGTATCTGAAAGGGATGATACGTATGCTTAAGTGTACATCTCCTTACTCAGCTTTCTGATTAACTTTCTGTTTCTGCAAACTTCTATACATGGACAAATGACTTAGGAGCTCTCACTTTATACTCAGTTTAGTTGTCATATAAGGAACAAAGAAGACAAGACTTTGCTTTAATGTTTTAATTTTTGTAGGGAAATATCATTTAACCATGAACATCTCAGTAGAATTACAGCAATGCCTACATTTCTGCTCATAGCGTAATGGTTTGCGCATTTGCCTTTCAAGCGAAAGGTCCCTGGTTTGATTTCAGGTGGGGACACAAGCCCTTCTCACCATAGAGGGTTGGGTCAGGAAGGGCATCTGGTGTAAAACCTCTGCAGATTAATCCACTGTGGCGACCTCTTGGTGGAGAATACAAGGGAGCAGCTGAAAGGTACATTTCTGCTCATGACAAAATTGCGGTTGTTCTTCTTCATTGATGCTATTTTGTAAAAACTTTGCTACACTTTGCACTTTTGGGCTGCTGAATGATAATAATGAAGGTTGTGCAAACACATCCAGCTCAGGAAGTGTAATTGAATAACAGTTACATAAATAAATCTAAGCAACTTCCCATAGATACAGATCACCTATCTGCTACCCTCAATCAATTAGAAGTGGATTTTTTTATCTGACCAGAAATCTGATACCAAAACCTGTGCTTCAAAAGATATCAGCCACACATGCTTGCTGCAAGCTATCATAAAATCATCCTAATGAAATGATTTAAATAGGTAAAGAAATTATCTGTGGGTCATCTGGGTCAGCTGCAGAAACATGCATTAATATGGAAGAGATTAAGCATCACAGTATATGCAAATACTGAAAATGAGTCACATTATTAAAGTTTGTAGTGCATACAGGCATGGATAGCAGGACTATATTTCTGATTAAAGCACATCTATACTTTGATGATGTACAGCGAAGATATCATGGCATTTTAGAAAAAGCTCACCTCATTTTATTTTTATGCACAGCACAATGGAAACAGTTCAATAAGTAAAATAGTGCTGCTGCAGTAGCAGAAGGTCTATTTAAGGTCAGGAGTGAAAAAAGCTTATTACTCACAGGTGGGCATCAAGTATGCAAATCACAGCTTAGAAAACAGAACTTGTCAACCCTTCACAGCCTTGTCAGCTAGGAACAACGCAGGACATGTGATCAGTAAACATGAATAAATTGTCTCTTTTTGTGTGCCTAGTAGATCTTTGCTAAATAAAGAACTTCTGGAAAAGGAGTGGGATGCTTGCAGCATTACAAATCTGCAGCAATAGAAATGCTTATGTAAAGATAAAAGTATACCTTAAACCAAATTTCTTCCCCTAAGAAATTTGACATTGTAAATAAGTTGGCGTCAGTAAAGACAACTGTTTGGCTTTGTCTCATTTGTCCAATTATAAACTGGCCTCAGAGTACCTCAGAGCATGCCTGGATATCATTTGAGTCAAGGATATATGCACTAATGTAATGCTGTGTCCTACTCCACCTCCCACATTATGCCTACTGTTTGACCTGATTTAAAAGTCTAGCTGTTTTTGTTATCATGCAACAGTGGTCTGCAGTGATCTGGTTTTTGTATATATATATATATATATATATATATATATATATATATATATATGAGGCAACTGTGTACTTTTTTTAAGCAGAGGAGGGATATAATGACTCACCTGGTTCTACCTTAAACCCAGCACCACCTTGACCTACTTTATTTCCTATTCTTCACTACAAATGCCTCTTTTCATCATCTATTCTTCTATCCCTCTTCCATGATCTCTCTCACACATGTGCTCCCTCTTGTCATGCCTCCGCTCCCTCTTTGAACCTCGCTTGCCCCCTCTCTCTCTTCCCAGTCTCCACTGCTCCCTCTACATTTGACTTGATTCGTCTGGAGTCTTGTCTTCTTCCAGTCAGAAAGTTTTAGCCTCACTTGCCACAGCCTCTCCGAGTGGCCTTAAGGAATACGGCTGATTGATGTGAAAAGCGAAGTCAGTGTTTATGTCTCTGTCTATGTCTAAGCAAGATATAGAGTTGTCTGCTCCAGGCTGTCAGGTAAAAATGATGCATCTCCCTTTTTTGTTTTTGTATAGCCTGAGAAAATGCTACAAGCCCCTCGATCTGTGAACACTTTGCAAACTTCATTACAGAAACCCTAAAAATGGGCAGTTGCCAAGATTAAAACAAAGCCATTTTTTTCCTGGAAAGGTGATATTTAGGGGATACATGCAGAATTTTCTCTCAGCATCTCTGTGTGTCACAGAGAGAGAAAAATGAACATGAATGTTATGCTTCCTGGGAATCTTCTAGGACAGCCACAAGTATGACTACAGATGGCTAAAAATACAGTTATTTTCTAATCTATGATGTTCTCGGTGAGGCAAATGCCGTACACAGAAATCCTTGCAACTGATCATAATTTTGTCAGATTTTGATCACATAATAATAATTTTGGATGGAGAAAACATCTGGTAAAATTCTTGTGTATATCATGATGACGTGAAACAGAAACTTTACACCTGCGAAAGTTATAATATCCAGAATGGAGTACTCAGAACTTTTGTGTACTCCCTTTGTGCAGCACAAAAGAAGTACGTATACTTGTTTATGCCATTATCAGGCAAATGTAGTCTGGGTTGGCATCTCTGCTTTCCCTGCTGAAATGCATGTGTCACGTTAACTAGACAGAGTGGACAGATGTTTATCAACATGAGTAGAAAAAGAAAAGTTTCTCAAATGTGAGGAGTCGTGCCTCTTACAAATTTACCTCTTAAGACACATACTAGCTTCAAGAAAAGAAGACTTTGAAGTCAAATGCTTGAATGAATAATTGCACATGGTAAAAAAGTGCCAGCTTTGAAGTTGTTTTTCTAATACCAGAATGAATCTATGTTCTGAAATAAAACAGTTGTTTCTCTTTCTTCCCCAGCAGCTTTAAAGAGCAATTCTTCATCTAGAATGCCTTTGACCTTGGCTTTGAAATCAGTGCAGAGATGGTGTATGTGGGTGAAATGACTTGGACTTTGTGTGTGTGTGTGTGTGTGTGTGTGTGTGTGGGAATGCAGGAGCTTGAGATGTTTGAGTTCAAGGTCCAGTCAGCTTCTTTGAAACCAAACTCACTCACCCATGCACCAACACTGGGGCACAGCCATGCTGGAACACCCTCCCCCAAACTGTTCCCACAGGTCAGGTCAGACAGGTAAAATCTCCAGGCATTCACCAAATCCAGACTCGCCGATCAGACTGCCAGTCAGTGAAGCATGACTCATCACTCCGCAGAACCCGTTTCCTCTTCTCTCTCCACTCCAGTGGTGGCATACTTTACATCACTCCACCTGACGCTTGGCATTGTGCTCAATGATGTAAGGCCTGCATGCAGCCATGAAGCTCCTGGCACACAGTTTGTTGTGCTGATGTTAATGCTGGCGGCATCTGAAACTCTGCAGTTACTGAGTCAGCAAAGTGTTTGCGACTTTTACACATTACATCTCAGCATTTGGTGTCCCCACTCTGTAACTTTACGTGGTCTGCCACTTCTTGGTTGAGTGGCTGTGGTTCCTAAATGCATCCACTTTACAATAACGCCACTTACAGTTAATGGTGGGATATCTAGGGTTAGGGAAAGAATTGACTTGTTGCAAAAGTGGCATCTTTTTACAGTACTGTAGTCTTTAGAACCACCAATTTTTTCACAAATGTTTGGAAAAGCAGACTGCATGACTAGGTGCTTGATTTCATACACCTGTGGCTGAAACGCCTGAATTCAGTGATTAAGAGGCATGGTCCAATACTTCTGTCCATATAGCGTGAATATGTAGCAAATGTGATAGAGGTAATATTACTATGTGGTAAAGTTCTGCCGATTGCTGTCAAATACTGCTTGGTTTTGGGATATAGGCTGTACCAGGGGCTGTAGATCAACTACATACAGAAGGTGTTAGGTGGCCGGGGCACCAAATCTCTCTGGGAGGAACATCAACATTATTTTCACAGCCGTTTGGCATGAACACCTCAAATGATGAGTCAGACTCACAAGGGCAGAGGCTTCACAATGCTGATGATGCTTCAGCAAGAGTATAAATGAAACACACAGCTGCATTCACACACATAAAGCAATGAAAAGAGAAAGCGTGCATAATCACACCGACTTACACACAGGGTGTTTCATTCACACTCAGGGATACAGAATAAAATATAGTCTCACAAGCATATCTCCAGGGCTTCTTATAAATAAGTTTTCAAAAAGTGATGAAAAATTGCAAATTATTGTTCGTGTCTGCAGCACAGTCAACAACAAGACCACATTTCCAGAGTTATTCAGCTCTCTCACTTGGGTGCGATCTAATTTTACCCAGTCCCAAATAAACCTCTTCCAGTAACTTGCAAAGCACACTCTCTAAATATACTTCACATTGCTGGAACATAAACAGAGATAGCTGAAATAAAACAAAAGAATACAACACAAATTAAATGGCTCCACCATAACACAAACTATCTGCCATAAAACGGGATCTTCTTTCTCTTGGCCGTCTGTGTGTGAAAATCCCATAACCATAAACAGTCCAGCTGGTAATCCGTTCAGGGGCCCCAAAGCTTTAGCATGTGTCAGCAGAGTGCAGAGCTGAGTGGCTTTAACAGGTCCTGGGATGCTTATGAAGGCCTGAGTTTCCCTCACCTGGATGTAATGGGCCCACAATCCCAGGAACACCCTACTCTCCCAAAAGATGGGCTCAGAAGGGGGCAAGGCAGATAGAGGTTGACATGTGTTTGGCAGATGTACCTGACTAACATGACTGAAGAGCACAGCAGGTACACTGGTCTAATATGATGTTACTCATGAAAGATTCATCCTCGCTTTCAAATATAATTTTTTTTGAAAGCAGTGATGAATTGCAGTGGTTTTCTGATATTGTTCAGAAAGAGAGCCTATTGGTCAGTCCACCAGTTTGATCTATACTGAAATGTCTTAACAGCAATTAGATCAAATGAGTTTAAATGTCATGACATTTTCCAGAATAAAGAACACACATATTCATTCATCATTCTAGAAGATTCATCAGAATGCCTTTGGTGATCCCCCAACATTTCCTCTACCTTGAGTTTCATGTTAGTGGCTTTGAAATGCATATCGTTAAATTTACTTGCTTATAATACCACATAAAAATTTTATTTAACTTGATCAGTACTTTCGTTTTGACATCCGCAGCAACTGTAGCCTCTGATGCTTTTTATGCTCACATGCTTAAACACTTTATCTGCTCAGCAGCGTGTTAGCATTGTCAGTATGAGTATTTTTGTATGCTGACATTAGCCTTTACAAAGCTTACATTCCATACTCACTGTTCCACACAGAGCCAGTAACATGGCAGTACATTTCTAATTTTGTTTTACTGCAATCAGTGCGTAATGCCACTTTTTTGCCAAGACTTGCAACACACGCAGAGGATGCAATCAAAATTACAGCATTCCACAAGCCAAAATAATCAGATAAGGGGTAAGTCTGTGCGCAGATTCCTCTACATGATACATGGTCTACATTAAGTGCTTTCACTGGCTGTCACTGAGCCCATCTTGCTTGTCATTGCACAGTCTAGAAAATTACTTTTCCTGAAGCATAATTGCATGATTAATACTTGCAACGGGCAAAGTAATGTGTCTCTCTTGACCTCGACAAATTCAGGTGAACAGATAATGAACAATTAAAAAAATCACTGACCGCGCTTATACAGTCCAAACAAGAGCACTGCAGAAGAAGAGATGGTGTGGAAAACTCAGTGTTTCGGGAAAAGTGGCGGGCAGGGGTGAAGACAGCAGAATTTTGAACTAAATCTCGAGTACATTGTTGACCCCCAGCAGTTTGTCACTGTCCATTTTTCACAAACTTATAAAGCTGCTGTCCAAAGGGCAGTTTCTTATCAGACTTGCTGGACTGAAGCTGCTGGATCAATAAGACTTCCAGCTCTTTCTAACGAGCCTCAAAACACCAAAGGCTTGTGCACAAGTCTTTCAAATTCTTCTGTTGCTTGTCATGCTGTCTCTCCTCATCTAGCATGAGTTCCTTCCCCAATCAAAGAGGACAATTAAGTCATTGTGCTGCAAACCATACGGCTTCATTATGTGGGCTAGGATACTTGACAGTGTGGTTGTGGGTGGCTGAGAAATGAGGTAACTTTTGTTTTCTTAAATGAGAGGTGGTGAGTGAAGTAATCATGTTCTTCCAGTTATCCAATACTTATGAGGATACACTGATTGCTTAAATGGGTCATTTACACCTGGCGCTAACAAACACGCTCTACTTCACATTTAACATTTAATAGAACCTCCTAACACATGTCAGGTCAGCACTGTCAGGAAACGCCTACGGTGCTAGCAGCTGTGGGCCAGCAAAGAACAAAGGAAGAGCAACATTATGATGTGATGACAGATTAAATATTTCCCAGCCTTGTTCTTACTCACTGTTTTACCTTTTATGTACCCTTCTTCTATAGATGGATGGATCCTTCACTAATTCTGGTCCTACAATATTACCTCCATCTTCCTCTGTTTTCTCTTGCACATCCCTACTACTCTCTCTTTTCCAGCTGTAAGGTTGCCTTATTCACAACACACACAAAGTGCTGTGTCACACAGACACGTCATAACATAGTTGGAAGGGACAATCGCAGACAAAATGTGAAACTCACTTCTCCTCAAATTAGGGCAGAGGAAATATTATAGGGGGCACACTATAAAAACAGCTGGTGCAACACTCTCATCTAGTGGTGGATGGCAACATTGCACCTGGATAGCCCATGGACAGACCAACCCCGTGCATGCATTGTTGAACCATGAGCAAGAAATGACCAAACCTCCTAGTTTTCCGTCCAGCGTCTCAGCTGCTGTGAGCACCCATGTGTCCAGAACAAGATGATGACTTCCACAGGAATAAAGCAGCTATTTAGAATCACTTCATCATAAGCCCAATGGGCCGTGGAAAGGCAGCAGGGACTTTTCCATGACTCTACATGTAACTGTGTCTGCCTGTCCTGACTCCTGGCTCTCTTTTGGTAGGATGTTCCAAAACAAGTTCATAACAAGGCTGTTCACTCTATGTATCTATGCTGACTCGTAAAATTCGTCAAGGTAAACTTTCCTTTAAGTCGTCATCCTGAACTGCTGTCGCCAGCCTCCATCTTAACTCTGTCTCAGTGCTGCTTCATCAAGTTTTCACCGGCTGGCTTTCTAGGTCTGTTATCTTGTTTTTACTATATGTGTTTTTGTCAGCTACTCATTCATATGGATGAGGATTTTAGGTTTATTTCTCAGTGCTACCAGAAAGTACAGTTACGTGAAAAAGAGTTTCCACCAGACTGAATGCAGAACAGTAACAAACTAAGTACACCCTTACTTCTTCCACAGGAATTAAGAGGATAAGTAGCAGCCAGGTGCTGCTAATCAAATACATGTGTTTAAATGATCATCAGCCAGTGTGACCACCTCTGTAAGCGCATACGTTTTTGTAATTAGCTGGTCTGGAGCATTTAGGTGTGTTTTAGCAAAATTCCACAATCTTCTAGGGAGTGGACATCCCAGCAAATTCACCCTATGGTCTGATCATGTATTCTCAAGAGAAACTGAAAAAACCCAAGAACTACATCTCAGACTCTACAGGTCCCAGTTAGCATGTTACATGTTAAAGTTCGTGACAGTGCAACAGCAAAAAAGACTGAACATGTAAGGCTTGTTTTGAAGGGTAGCCAAGAGGAAGCCTCTTCTCTCTAAAAAGAATATTGCAGCATGGCTTATGTTCGCAAAGTTGCAACTGAACAAACTACAAGACGTTTGGATCAGTGTTCTTTGGATAGACGAGATCAAGACGAGACCTGGCCACTTTGCAGTCATTAAGCCAACCATGAACTTATCTGTATGCTAAATTAAAGTACAGAAAATGATTACTTCAAGTTATAACTGCTAAAGGTGATTCTAGAAGCTGTTGAATCATGGGGTGTACCTTTTGTTTTCACAAATATAAATATTAGCTTCTTATAGCACTTTCCTTGCTTTCTCTATTCTCTCCCATAATTTAGTGCCAGCAAGTTTCTTCAGTCCATTCAGCAACAGTCATGCCACACTGCATCATTCTTGTTTGTTGCCTTGCTTTAAGGTTTCTTTTGTCTGCTTCCTCCCCTATCAGTTCGCTCGCTCTCTCACACTCACGCACAAACAAACACACACTTTCTAGCACAGATTTGTAACCTAACTTAGTCCAGACGATTGTGGTCAGACATGAGCATCATTCTCTGTGTTCAGCAAATGGGTGAAGGCAGGCCTGCAGTATCTACACTTGTCTTCACTGTCTCTCTCAGATCTTCAACAGCAGCCACAAGCCTCAATCACAATGTCCTCTCCAGGCACGGGGAATTTTGCTCCCCTGACTACATGCAACAACAAGGTTCTGCTGACAACTGTTTGAAGCTGTTCCGTGGCGCAGACTACTGCTGCTGTGTTTCGGAAAAAACATTTAAAGGACATTAGGCGGCTTGGATCAAACTTCAAATGGAAACTCAATCAGGGTGTGAAAACATTCTGACTGTGCAGCAGCTTGCGCTATTCACTGAGTCTATTGCAGAGTGACAGGCAGTAAAAGTAATTTGAGATGTGAAGATCGCCCTTGTAAACATAATTTGTGGTTGCGGCAGGGATTGGGAGATAGTTTGTTGTTGGTCAGGTTTGTTCTTCCAAGATCAAGACTACAAACCTGACCTGGAATGTGATAAATAATCAGGATTTAAGGCTGTGCTGCTTGACAAAACTCTGTTGAAAAAGACAGTTTGGGGTTAATGAGTAGATATTATTTTGACGGGGTGAAAAGGTTAAACTAGCTTTGTTTGTTTTAAGCTGAGCTGACTTTAGTTGAATCATCTGGCCAGGGCAGTGCTGAGTCAGTAGAAAAGGTCCTAACTGCAAATGGCTGAGTGGAGCTAAACTGGTACAGAATGAGCTAAACCTTTTTGGGTTTGGGATGGACAGGGTAATGGTAGCTGGACTGCATGCAGCTGAGCTGATGAGATTCACAAAGCGGAGCTATTTTCACCTCTTCCGAAGGGATGACAGCACAGGCCTGATGATGTCATTGTAATAGTCATTGTTTAAGGCTACATATTCAGACCTTGCACTGGTTACAGGAAGCTGTAGCAATCAATCAGAACTCCAAATTCTTTGTTATAACACCTCTGAGGGTGATAAAACAAAATCCTACACCTCCCATGCATCTCTGCCTCCCCCATTAAAACAGCTGAGGCTACTCCACAGGCCTCTGATGTGCCTGTGTGTATATACAGTACACACACACTTCTGTTAAATCATGCATGCATCGGTGTGCGTGTCACGACTGTGTGTGTAAGTGTAAGAGATCTGGAAGGGGGAGATTCGCCTCATTGCCTGCACCACCAGCCGACTTCACCCAGCGCTGGGCTCAAAGCCAGGGGAGCTGCTTCAGGTCCAGGGACTGAGGCTGGACAGCAGTCTGAACAGATGCCTGCCACATCATGAAAACCAGTGACAGGATACAAAACCACATTTCTCTTGCCACCTCAGTTTCCTCATATTCAAAGAGGCATACTTCTATCTTAATGCACACACAAGGTTGTAAAAAGTTTGACTTACTGAACATGTTTGATGTGTGCAAGCAGCACAAAATAATAAACCACGCTACAACTGTTTTCAGTAACGTTATTCGTCAGAGAAATCATCATCTCAGTCTTTCCGATAAATGTGCAATCCAATCCTGTAGGCTCTCTGGTTTTGAATCTTTCGATTTGCACCACAATAGATTTTTATCTCCATTATGTTGGGGCATGTTGTCTTTTAAAAGAGTATACTTGAATCAGGTTACAAATTCAATATTGCGCATTTTGACCTCAGCTTTATTTGGACAACAGGTATCTAGTGCATTGTGGCTAAAAGCAAGAAGGACTGTTTTTGAAAAGAACATTTGGAACTGAAATTACATCTTAGGTGGATCAGTGTAGCCTCAACTGAATGTGTGGTCATTCAAGATTTGTTCAGGCACACAATCCATTGCCAATGGCCAAGGGGGAGCAGTAATCAATTAGGCTCACTGCAGTAATTATGTACTCCAATTTACTCCTAGAGGGTGGAGAAGGAGAGAAGGAGGGCATTAGGGGTAGAGAGAGAGGAAAGCAGAGAAGCCTGGGGAACCATTTCATGCTACTCCAAACCACTTCCATTCATGTATCTCTCAGATCGTATCACATTATAGCACTAGCACACCGATTCAAACTGGCACGGAGGAAACCAGGTCCATATTACCCCCTAATTGGTCATTTCCAGGGGAAGCCTTGGTTTGCAAAACCTCCTTCCAGGACGGGGCTTTCTTAAACAAGCAGGGGTTTAAGACAGAGGCTACATCTGGGCGGCAGGCAGACCAACAGGCAGGCATTGATTGGGTCCGTCCCAGTAGTGAGTGGGCTGATTGCAGGGCAGGCAACATGTTACATCAGCTTTTAGTTTCCTATTTACCTTGTCGCAGGAGAAAGGTATATACTGTAGGAACTTCAAAGTGAATGGGGAGGCAGACGGGTTGAATACATTTCAATTACAGTGTCCTTGACTGTGAAACTACACAAGTCACTGATGCCACTGATTATAGTCTTTGGGCCCCTTGATGTAAAGTCTGGGCTGAATAGCTCTGCATATTGGAGTATTTTGTAATTGAGAAAATTCTGTATAACTCAGTATAAACCACAGTTTACTTGCGTGTATAACTATCTGTTGATTGCAGCCATATACAGCAGGTATACAGAATCTTCCCTCATACATACAAATGTAGTGGAGGAACCTGGAAATACTTTACTCACAAAGTACATCTTGAGTGTGGATGTTTAACCTTAAACTTGAGCCATAAATTTCTTCATTTTACACCTCTGGAGGGCTTGATTAAAAACGCAGGTTTCTATTTCACACCTTTTGCTCACGTCTCTTGACATTTCACACACATGACCTTAATAAGTTTTAATATTTATCACAGATATATCCACGGCAGAACATGTGCAAAAGTATGCACCTATACACTTCTCTGTTGGGCAGCTTGGGACTAGGCTGCTAAGTGATGCCAGATTTTAATCAAATAAATGGCTATTGGATTTCTAGCTGCAGGTTACTAGTGATGAGCCGATCTGCATCTAATAGATGCAAATAGATGCTGTATAATCCCTGCGGTGCTCCCAGTGTGTATATGTGTGTCTCTTCTGTGTGTACATATGTACTGTTGTGCGTATTTGTTTCTAACAAGCTCACAGGTTTGCATTTATGAGTGTTCAGGTTTAACTATTTGTGTGTGTGTGTGTGTGTGTGTGTGTGTGTGTGTGTGTGTGTGTGAGAGTGACTGCAGGGAAATATGAGATTCACTGATGGTTCAGTGATGGTTATCACTGAATCAGCGAACAGAAGGTGACCATGGATCTGATTACATTCCAGTTTTACCGGTACAGGGACGTGTTGAGCACTGGGGGGCAGTGTACTGTAGGGCTGAATCAATCCACACGGGCCATCAAGCTCAACATGGGTGAGCAGGTCCAACAATAGACTGACTGTTACAGTGTTAGAGCCAGAGTTCTCCTCACCTCCACCAGCGGAAATCACCAATGGAATTTCTACAACTGGCAGAGTGCTGAGTGAGGCAGCCTCAGCACGCCTTTAAAATAAAATCCATCCACTTCACACAGCTATAGTGGTGTATGAAAAATTAAAAGGTTAACCAAACATCTGTGAGCCTGGATAGTCTGTCATGCTTCACACAGACCTTAATGAATATCTTAAATTGATTATGTAATTCAAGTACAGCATAAACACACAATAACCTAAGCTTGGGTATAGTTTTGTGTAATTTATTACACACATGAAGACAAGCATGTAAATATGTCCAAAGCCACCAAGACTGTGTGCGTGTGTGTGTGCACCCGTGTGTTCGCCTGGGTGCCTCTCTACTGTAATAACATCAGCAGGTGGCCCAGCTAGCCCCATCCTCTCTGCCTTCCCCCGCTGTTCGACCGCAATGGAAAGCAGGTGTCCGACCCCGGTCTGGGGACAGAATTGAATTAATGTGCAAAAACAAATGACTCCATCAGCAGTGTCTACAAGGGCCGCTGTGACAGGCCTGCAGTCTTGTTCAGCCCAAAGCTGAGCGCACTGTCACCCGACACTGGGGCGGCCAGGCTAATATCCATACCTATTACACAAGGATTCATGGGAAAACAGCTGGGGCCAAAGGTGAAGATGACAAAGGAGGGAAAGGAGAAGCATAAGAATGGAGGTTAGGCAGGACAAAGCTGTATTCTTGAAGTTACCAAGAGCTCTCATGTAGCTGTTAACAGTCTGTTTGTCTGTGGTGAGCATCCAAAAAGGATTGTGTTAGTACTCTCTATCTGCAAGTCTTTGAGGAGATGTTTTGTCTAATTGAAAGTGACGGTAGTCAATACACAGGCGGGATCCCGCCCTAAAATGACATGCCCAACTCTAATACTGTCTCCAATTTCAGGATTACCCTGATAATAAGTGAGGCAGCCATTTCCAACATACACACACGCACATAGACAGGCACACAATACACACAGACAGGTCTGGCATTGACATTGTATAGCAGGGCACAGAGAGTAAATGTCTCAAATCATTAACTGCATTGCCTCCGATGAGGCTCTCTTGGCAGGGTGCTCATGAGAACCATCGAGAGGAGCTGTAAAAATGACAAAGTCAATATTGAAGATGACTGCAATTACAGGCTTTCAGGGGACCAAGGAGTCCTTGGTCTTCCTGGGAAGTGTGGCCACATGTATGCCTTGAACTCTTCTCTTTATTTTGAAACTTATAGGGAGTTAACCAACACTTTGTGTTTGAAATAAAAAGTTTTCAAAAATACTTTTAATTAGTCTAAATTAAATGTCTAGTGTCACCTTTGAAACTCATTGTCAACTGTCTTGTCATCCTACAGTCACATGGTTGAAGTTTGTGCTCCACACAGTTAATGCCATTTACATAAATAGGCAGCTATCAGTGGTGAGATCTAGAATGCAGGATGGCTATATTTACATATGTTTCCCTCCTGTTTCCAGGAAACCAAGGGCTTTCCCCCATGACGAACGCAAGTTTCAAGTGCCCCACCAGTCACCCATCCTTGCTCCTTTTCAGCCCCACCACTACCACAGCTACCACTAACCCCTGGTAATCTTATCATGTCTCATCATTATACCCCTCTCCCCCGGATAAAAGCAGCCAGCCAGAACCAACGTCCCTGAGACTCCCTTGCCCTTAACTCGCCCTCCCAAAACTCTTTTCAATCATTTGGTGATTTGTAACAACTCTTCGCAGCCCCCACACACCCACCCCTCATGGCTGCTGGAGTTTAGACTCAACTTTCTGTCACTTCATACCAGCCGCAGGCGGGGGGAGCAGATGGGTTCGGGTAGAGGCCACAGAATCCCCCAGTTCTCAAGCCAACAGCCAAACTTTGATATTAGGGATTAAGCTCCCGTCGGGATGGCACAACATGGCGAGTCAAAGCGAGGCGAGGCGGCCCCATAATTTCAGCCCCCTAATTTGCGAAAAAATTTGTGGAATGACATCAGCAGCTATCAAAACAAGAACATGTAGGGGAGGGGGAAATGGAGGGTGTACTGGGGAATCTTGCTGGCCAACAGCGGCTGATTAAGTTGGGGTGTGGTGGTGAAGCGCTTTAGTGTTGGGGTCTATCTGTGCTGCAGTCTGGCCAGCACAGACAGACATGGGAGCTAAAGGATAGATGGGGATCAAATGGGTTGGGGGGGGGGGCACCTCTTTCTCCTTCACCCCACTAAATACCAGTGGCCCAGTATGTGGGGGATGCCAGGGTTTCAAAGTGAGGAGGGGCTCAGGGGCATTATCGGCTCTGATAACATTATCTGGGAGCAAAGAGGGAACACACTGGGTTGTGATGTATAGGGTCTGGAAAGGTTGGACTGTGGTGCTGGCCACTGTGTTACGTACACAGACCCGTCTGCATTTCCAGACTCTCACACCGTCCAAATATATCGCCATTCTGAAATACACAACAGACAGACAAATCATTCATTATACATGCTTGACCCAGTGAGTTCATCTGTTCAGCAACAGATCCAGCAGGATCAGTTGAGACTGAGGGCATCAGCAAGTGAGGTCTGAAGGTGCCATTTTGAGTCATTAACCAGTTAATCAAAACTAACTTTATTAGCAGTAAAATTAGGTGTTATTAATTGAGTCCATTCATACAGAATACACTAAAATATGAAGTTGTAATATTATATCATACATGTAAAACTGTTAAATGGTGCAAAGAAATCAAACGTGGAAACTCAGATCCTTCTTTAAATGATTCCCTCACCTTAGAGTGCTTTTAATAGTATTGGCAGTAAAAAGTGTTTACAAAAGCAAGAGCTTGATGGATTACCAAGCTACCATGCTTTCATTTCTCTATCTAAGTTACTCTTACTATCTCTCATCGCTAAATTTATGACCTTCCTCAGAGGTCACCAACAGGGTTACACATTTGGCATTCCCAGCAGTGAAGAAGTGGAAGGAATGAGTGAGAGGGGGTGGTAAAAAGAAAGAAAAGGAGTGAATAGTAGGTAAGGGAGTGAGGAAGAATGAGGGACAGGGAGAGATAACAAGTGGGGGAGAAGTGCTGATGGCTATAGGTCAAATGCCTGAAAGCAGCAGTCAATAAAATGATAAGAAATTGCTCTAAGTGTATGCTATATATCACAGCACTAATCCTTCTCTAACTGCCATGTTTTGACCATTGATGGAAGTTGTCTACACAAAGGGCAGGTGTTTTTCAGTTTGAGCAAGTGAAGTTGCTCTCGTTTGCCAAATGCTGTGAATGTGCCAGTTCTGCTTTTGACCTAAACTATGGGGCTTGTATCAGTATAACCAAAGAAGAATCAGCTCTGTTTGACTCACTTCTGCTGAAAGAGAAATACAGGCTGCAGTGCAATGTCAGAGCATAATGTAAATAACAGGACGATCTATTTAAAAAAGGCAGAGATTTATTAGTGCATTTAAACTGCAGTGTACAGAAAAAAGAAGAAAATCTGCCGGGAAATGCTCTTTCCCTAAACCCCAACATCCATACATACCTACAGAAGGAGCAGGGGCACAACTGTTTGGCTTTCATTTCAAAACCCTCTCAAAGCCCTCAAAGCCTTCTAATCACTGACTTACATCAAACATTCATCAGTCTGGCTTAATTAGCCCAAATCAACTGGGGCTAGACTACATTTCTGTGCTGTGCACAGTGGAATTCACTTTCCAGATTGGGGCAAAGAACTTTAAATATCAACAAAGCACCACACAAACTGTCAGACCAAATTAGCTTCCTAGCTCGCTCTTTGTTTGGGCTGGTTCCAATATTTAATATTCATCAGAAACACCACAATTAATTTCTTCAGTCTAATCATCCTCATCAGCAAATACTCAGAGCTGTGTTGTGGGGGTGAGGCCATTCCCACAGCATAAACAAAGACATAACAGCAGGGGGGAACTGCACCGCGCTTATCGCTACCGTGACTTACACAAACCCCATGGTTGTTGCCTTTAGCACACCAAATTTGCACGTGATTTCATTAAAAAGCTTTTTTTCCACTGACACAATAAGTATATTTTTAGCTCCTGGTGTTGGACAGGGCTAGTTGTGCTGTGTGTCAGCCCTCAACTTGAAACTGCCGAGTTAATACAGATAAAAGAGAGAGAGGACCCCAAGGGGTAATGGATATCTCAATGTGGTATCAGTTGTTTTTATGTGGCCAACTACATCACAGCTTAACAGATGTTCTCTGCTCAGTGGGCTGATGTTCTGTAGGATATGTCTGGGCTACAAAGGAAAAACGGGGACTCTGAGGTATGTCAGCCACGCACATCATTAATAAATGTGACTGATGATGCAGTCGCCAGGTCCTAAAGTGAATTAATTTATTACTGTCATCTCGCTCAACCACTCAACCCTCAGCCGAGCCACCCACACAGAGCCTACCCCCCACTCAAGCATACAGGTCCTCCCCCACACATACACACACGCACACATACTTGAGCTTGCAAAAGTTGAGCATCAATTTATTTTTCACCAGAACCTTCTTTCAACAACTTTACACCAAATTTGTCAGCCTGCTACTCCGGCATCCTGAGGATCTACCAAGGGACTGTGAGAATCTCGAAGACAGGCAGCCAGAAAGAAAAATAAAGATGGCAGCAGGGCATGGGAGACACACACAAGTCCCATAAATGAAACTGAGAAAGAGACAAGGAGAAGACAGAAAAAAAGCACAGAAAAAATATGAACCCTTGGTGCCTGAGGTCCCAGGCAAATAAACACTTTCCAGTTCGATCCCTCTGCCTCTATCGTACTGTAAATCTGGTGAAGAAATTTAAAAGGGTGGGGTATGTGCGAGTTTGAGTGCATGTGTGCTTGTGTGTCTAATATTTCTACCGTGACTGAGATCCAGGAAACTGCTCCATCTGCTACCAATGTAGCCACTTCCATTAAATTTCCTCCCACAAAAGGGCATCACAGAGAGCCCATCACTTCTGAGTCTTTATCTTTGGCCTGCTTAAAGCTTCTCTGGAGGCGGGCCCCCACCTCCACCTAGCTGCACTAGCCAAGATGTACCTCCATCAATCAGATAAAAACCTATTTATGCTGTACACAAACACTAGCTTGAGCAGAGCACCATGTGTCAGAGAATACGCTCGTGGGCAAGCACTCAACACACACATACACTGACTCAAGGAACAAGAAAAACACCACAGAGAGACCTGGGACAAAGCAATAAGATAAGGTTCTCTGCTACTTGTAAGGCTGAAAACTTGACCTCAGATTGCTAAATACTGGATTCATCGGATTTAGCACTCTTGTCAGTGGATATTGGAAACCTTGAGGGTGCTATTACACATTCTACCAGGGTTAGAGAAGCATCTGTAGATTGTTGCAGTGTTAAAAGTAAAGTCTGCTGGAGGGTCACAACCTCGACTTCAGAACAAACCCTCCTCACGGCAATTTATTCATTTTCAAGGTAGATTTTCATCTTGAGGCCCTGAGATCAATCTCGCCCAAGCCCACTTTGTCGCTGACATTTTTTGATGCTGCTGTACTAAAGGGGAACACTGGGTGAGCAATGACAAATAAACACCACTCAGGATCAGAGACCCAGATTGAAGAGGCCATGACAGGCCCTCCTCCCTGCACCTCTCAAATGCATTCACCTCCCCAGTGGAAAGAAAAACAGGCTTAGGGTGAGGTCCAGTTGGTGTAGGTGGACTCAGAAGGTCTAGCCAGCATGGTGACTATACAGCACCAACACCACCTCCAAACATCTGTGGGCAGTTAGAACTGAAAGTGAATGGGAATGAAAGGGGAAGACAATGGGAAACAGGAGCGCAGACAAAATTAACTTTTAATAAGATCATAAATTGTGAATTTATTTGTGAATACTGTTAAATGTACACAAATGGCAAATTAAACATTAAGTTTAAACTCCCTTTGGCCCTATAGTAATCTCTAACTCCGGCTCAGACACCCCTGAAGAATGTCATCCATGTGGGAGGATGGTTGAGTGAGGCAGGGCTCAGTCTGGATGGAGGGATGGCTGAGAAGTGGGGACTGAAATAGAAGATGCATTTAAACAAGTTAACTAATCAGCTCTCATTATAGATGATGTCTAGCCAGAACACAAACAGAGGCTCAACGGAGGCTCAGGGTGACCTGACACTCTGCGACAACTGAGCGACAGAGGTTGTTAGCTGAGCTGGCTCAAACTGGGCTTAAGTTTCACCGTATAAAAAGTTAAATGGTGGTTATTAAAATGCCAAGTGATGCTAAAAGATTTAACTAAACCATTAATATATTGGAAAAAAAGTCTGTCTCTGAATTCTTAAAAAAAAAATGTAAGGGTGTAATTCCCCCAATCCCCCACCTCAATTATCTTCAGCAACTCTGACCTCTGGCTTTATTTTCCTATTTTCCTTATTTCACTGTGTTAAGGATTTGGGCAGAGCTGTGGGCATGTTTTGCTTTCAGAACACAACCACAGTGAAACAACTGGAAAATAAATCACAAGTAAATTGCTCTGATTTTCTGCTTTGTTCTTGCTAATGGTGCTCCACCTCCTCATTATATGTGTAGTTCACTCACGCTTTCTACAAGATTTTGGAGTGTGTCTGTGGGACTTTTTGTCCATTCATCGAGAAGAGCATTTGTGAGGTCAGACTCTTATGCTGGATGAGAGGGCGTGGTTCGCAATCTCCGTCATAGTTCATCCCAAAGGTGCTGGATGGGGTTGAGGTCAGAGTTCTCTGTGGGCCAATCAAGTATGGACACCGAACTCATCCAACCTTGCTTTAAGGGCCTTGCTTTGTGCACTGGGGCACAGTTATGCTGGAACAGAAAATGACCTTCCTCAAACTGTTCCCACAAAGTTGGAAGTATGGAATTGCCCGAAAATGTGTTGCTAAGCTAAAGTGTTACAATTTCCCTTCACTGGAACTACAGGGCCCAGGCTAACCCCTGAAAAAAACCTTATAGCATTATTCCTCCTCCACCAAACTTTAAAGTAAACACAGTGCAGCCAAGCAGGCAACATTCTCCTGGCATTCACTAAACCCAGACTCATCCATCAGACTGCCAGATAGAGACGCATGATTAGTTACACCAGAGAACATGTTACCACTGTTCCAGAGTCCAGTGTTGGCACACTTTATACCACTCCATTCAACACTTGGCATTGTGCTTGGTGATGTAACGCTTGCATGCAGCTGCTTGGCCATGATAATTCATGCCGTGACGCTCCTGGTGCACAGTTTTGGTGTTAATGCCAAAGGAGATTTGGAAGTCTGCAGCTATTGAGTCTGCAGAGTGTTGGCGATTTTTGCACACTATGTGCTTCAGCACACTGCCACCCCACACTGTAACCTTACTTTGTCTGCTACTTGGTGGCTGAGTTGCCATGGTTCCTAAACACTTTAACAATGCAATAACTTCCATCAGGTTGACATTTTGATGTTGTGTGGATAAACACCTTGTGGTATATAGAATTCTGTATCTGTCTTGCATCTAAATAGATAAAATCTCAGAAGTAAAAAGTAAGACATGAACATGTTTTACTGCAGTCTTTACTGGTAGGGATTTTGTGAGTTAGTTAGAAATTGTTGTTCTGCTAACCTGCTGGGCTGTCATGGTGAACATGCCAGTTAAGCACATTAGTCCTTGAAGGAAAACACTAAGGTGGTTTAAGATAACAACTAAAGTCTTGAACATGAGATTAAACAGATTTACTATGTCTATATTGTTTTAACCATTTAAGAAACACTACATTTGCAATTAAATCACAAAAGTCCAATATATTGTTTAGATTATTTAGCAAAGATTGTGCTTGTATCTGGGAGAAATGATTTCCTGATACAGTTAGCAAGACAGTGGGGATTGTTTTGAATGACGGTGAGCTCTGCTCTTAATACCCTTTGAGCTCTACAGTGCTTGTTTCCTTATCACAAAAGATAGTAACAGATTTCCTAACAACATTGGTAGCCAGTTATCAGGACCCTCAGATAGATAAAAAAAAATCACAAGTAATGCTTTCTTTTTTCAGCTTCCAGAAGATGGAGAATGGCACCAATAAACAGTTCACCTTTGTACCGGGCAGTCACTGTGAGTGTCGGTGATGCCACAGCAAAGATGGGAGAAGGATAAGGAGAACATGCATCAAGGAGCAGCGCCAAGCATTTACTGTACATATATCAATAAAGTAAACAGGATAAAACAAGACTCATTTTAAAAAGTGCATTTTTTAAAAGATTGGTTTTGGAATAATGAATGAGAGATGGATGTGAGAGTGCACAGCAAAAAGGAAAAAGCCAACTGTGGTCATTGACATAGAAGGATTAGGGAGCGACTGTTTATTGACACAACAACCCATCCTTATCGCATCACAATCGATATTATATCCCTTCAGCTACATCCCAGAGTAGTTAAACAGGTGCACTTTATATTTTGAACCCTTTTGTCCACCGCTCACTGCCTCATTGCTCTAATGTTAGATGTCCTGTCATCAGCATCAGACCGTCGCCCACTGAGGCCACATAGTAGATGGTGACTGATATTGTGTATTATTGCTTTGGAGGCTGATGTGAAGGTCAGATAGGAGCCTTATCATTATCTTATCACAGGCATCTGCTGCACAGATGATGCGCTGCCCAGAGCTGCTGGCAATCAGCTCATTTTTATGCTCCCAGAGCATTTATGTTCTGAAAGGCTATAATGACAGCCATCATAACCATGAGCTGAAGAGGGTCATTGACCAAGCATCTGAGAGAAAAAGCACGTATCCATCTTCCTTGCAAACACAATAACACTCATTTACGCATAAGCCCTATGAGCACAGCACAGATGCTGGTGCATAAAGCGTATTCCTCTCACACACACATCGCTTGTGAGAGTGGAGAAGTATAGGAGAAGTCAGCAAAGTGCAGACAGTCAAGGTAAACCGATGGCTCCAGTCTGGAACAGAAGCTGTTCGGCTGTTATAAACTGTATCAACAGAAAAATATACATGCTGTTCTGAAGCAGGAAACAGACATACATTATGCTTTAACTGAAAAAGCAAAGAGATGTGGAGAAGTAAAGATAATGTTTGTGGAGTTATTGAAACTTTTGACAGAGACAGAATGATACAATTAGTTTTTTATACATGGAACATATATTATTTCCCACACCTTATAGTTACTTATTTCCCTTTGACAATTGTGTGAAGAAATACCTTATTTTTTTTAATTATAGGAAATAATATGTAAAATATCCATAATTAAATGAATGCAAATATTCCTCTAATCCCTCTAGGAAACACCTATTAACTATATCTAAGAAGTTACTTGATAATGATAGAATTGAACATTTCCTTATGTAAAGTAGGTAAATCATAAAATCTTGTTGCGTGCCAGTGAAGTGCTGTTTGTGTGTCTGGTAGTATTACCATTACGTTCTTTTTATGGGGGCTAATCTAATGACTCTAATAAAGCAATAAGCTGTGAAGCAGCCCTTATTTTGAAGATATGGATAGAGTCAAAGCCCTTTAATCAGGAAGCCAGAGTGAAAAAGAGGTTCAAAGTCACTCCGAGAAATCAATAGACAGTAGCTCTGATAACACCTCACTACTTCATGTTTACCTGGTTTTTGGCCTATTGACCATTAGAGGGCACCACTGATGCTGTTTCCCAATAAATGATAAAGACTGATATCCAGCAGATAATGCTGAGAACTTAGGACAAAGTCTACCCAGCCCACCAAAAAATATTCTGTTGTTGGTCAAATAAAAATGTGCTGTGTCTTTGTGTACATCCATGTGCCATTTCATAAGGCAGAAAGCCTTGCGCAGCTGATAAGACTGACAACATTGACACCCATGTATTGCCTAATATTGCTTCTGAACTTGCAGATGCATAAAGTTATTATCAGCATGACCTCTGCTTGAGGACAACTGAACAAGGTGTTTGATAAAAAAAAATGAGATATGATTAGAAACTACTATGCTGACTGCGCTGTATATATTGAAGAGTGCACAAGACTATTCTAACGCCCAAGTTTTATTGCATTTACTCACAGCTGAAACACGTCTTGATAAAATGCCACCTTCGTTTTTCTCCTCAGTGCATCTGCCACAGTGTGTGCTTCCAAACTGTTTGTGCAGCCACAGAACTTCCAGGGTTGCTTGAGGTTAATAAAACTTTTTTATTTATTTATTTTTTGGGGGGGGAAGAATTTTTCACATATTGGAACAATTTGGACTGCGAAGCCCATATGGCGTTTAATTTTATTAAACAAGATTAATTTTCCACTCACGAGCTGACTGACTAGGAGGCCATTCTCAGTCCAGCTATGACAGGTTGCAGTGTGTTCAGCTGGATTAGCCCTGGCATTTCATCACACTGATTTATGTCTTGCGTAAAGAGACACTGACACGGATTCACTCTGACAAATGCACATGTATAAAACAGAAATGTGCCCAACTTTATGTCTGAACCCATAATAAGATTTCCTTTTAAAGGAAAATACAAAAAGACAGGTTTAAGCTTATTTACTGATGTTTACTGTCATGATAAAAAAATAATAATAGTGGCAAAAAGCAAAAAAAAATCACTCAAGTTGAATTTTGGATCATGTTTTCCTTTAAATGTTCTTTCTGCTTACACGCCTTAAAATTTATGGAAGCAAAGAATAAAATAAAGGATGTTCATGGTTTTCTTTTTGCTATTAAAATGCCATTTATTTACTTGCAGAATAGATACATTACCAACAGTGTGTGCAGTTCCTGATCAGAACATCAAGAATATTCTTCTCTCCAAAAAGGACAGTGTGGCAAGAAGATTCACAATAAATGAATGTGCTGCTTAAGTTTTTGCTGGGTGTTTCAAATATGCACACACACACAAAAAAAACCTTGAGAATGAAAGGAGGAAATTTCCAAAAATTTAAGATAAGAGCTGATGATGATGTGCAGCACGAAAAAGTTAGTGGTGTCTTGCTTTTCTGCACCTAACTCACCTATCATTAGAGGCCCAGGATGAGCTCCAAATAAAACAATCTTCCCACTGCCTGGAACACATCTTAGGCTTTATTGTGAGCAAAGGTCTGCAGCAGCTGGCACTGAGAGGTCCAATGCAGAAATAATCTTATCTGCCATCAGCTATAAATATTTGACAGAGAAAGGAGAGAGGGAGAGATGAGGAGAGAGGAAAGAAGGAGGACAGGCAGGGGCGGTGAGGCAGCGAGGTGGTGGGGGTGTCTGAAGGACCTTTTGTAAGTCCAGTGACAACTGTGCCTTGGAGATTTTTAACAAATTAAAGGCCATTCCAAGCCGAGGATTTGCCGGTCTCCTCAAAGCAGGAACAGATTAAGACGCATTTTATAGGCATGTTTTTTGCTCTTGGCTGGCCATCTGAACTTGCAGCATGGCACAGACCGTACTTCCTTTACACTCTATGTTCCTCATCACCATCACAGGCTCATTCTTCTTCTGTATGGAAACACAGGTGGTACCACAAATAAACACTATAAAACCGTCTGGACAGCTTTTATGTTTGTACAGCACTCCCATAACACTCCTAATCAAAGGAAACAACCGCCAAAACACATTTCAGGTGGTCTAAGGGAATGTGTGTGTGTGTGTGTGTGAGTGTGCGGATTGGTGTGGGGGGGGGTCAATCTATTCTTATATCCAACTACGTCAGATTTTTTTTAAAATTCATTCCATATTACCTACCGTCTTGTTCTGTTTCCCTCTCCAGCTCATGGTCCAAACCCTCACACAAAAGGAGAAGATTATAGGAAGAGTGGAAAAACAAAACTAATTACTCGAGGTATTTCAACCAGCCAATGCTGCTTAAAATGTAATTACATGGGGTTAGAGCTGTGGCTGTGGCCAGGGTGGCTGCAAATCTCACACTGGCAGACCTGTTGCCAGTGTAAAATTTGACTGCTGCTAAAAGTGACCTGAGAGGATGACCTGAGTGGACACAGTCTCATACACTTCGAAGAAAGTGGAAAAGAAGCTTTTTGATCTTCCCAAAACACTGACACCACTCATATTTGTATATTAAATGTAAGAATATTACTTGAAGCCAATTAGCATAGCTTAGCTGGATGATTAAAAGCAAAATAGAGGAAAATGGCTTGCCTGGGCCTGTCCACAAGTAATAAAATCCACTTATAAATTTGACTAAACAACAGGAAATATCTAGTTTGTTTAATTACAGAAAAACTGAAGTGTTAAAACAACAATTTACCATTTTACAGGTTGTTATATGCTGGACTATTTCTTGGCTGGCTGCAGCAACATCCTGGAGTCCCCCATATAAATTTCCTTTTAATTAGTGGGCTTTAAAGGAGCCAGTGGGCAGATTTTGTTACCACTGGACAAAGTTAGTTGTTTCTAATCTTTGTGCTAAGCTAAGCTGACTGAGGCCTTCTAACAGGCAGACACGAGAGTGATAGCAATCAACCTGAAAAGGTGAATTAGCTAATATCCAAAAATTCAAACTAGTCTTCATTTCACTTAAAGTACAAATGCGCAATAATGTTGTTTTTATTTGTACTTTGACGTCCAATATATCATCTCGTTTGTTTTTACATTTTTGTCTTAGCCCCTACTGCAAGCCTAAAAACACACTTAAAATAAGCAAAAATCTACTTTAAAACCCAATGAAATGCTTTGCTTCTTTAAAAACCTTTTTTTAAAAAAACACCACAACACAGGTAGCAACAGTTTACAAGGAAATCTAGTCGTTTAATCACCAATTAACTACTGTAAACTGTTATCTTTGGATGGATGCACCTTTGAACACTATCACAGGTGAAGAGACGCACACAAAGGGTGGTAAAGCCATAAAATTAGGGTAGCTATTTGAAAAAAGACAGATACGAGTCTGTATAAGGCAGAGGTGAAGGCTACGCACAGAGGGAGCTGATAAGACCAGCTCATCTTTCCTCAAACCACTAGCGGTTAGAGGGGCCTCTTTCTAGTCTATGTAGTTATCTGTGGCAGCTTTGCTGTTTTCCATCCGTAATGAAAAAAATCTAGTGAATAAATGGTGAAACTCGTGACCTTAATTCATGCGCTCAGTCATTTGTTTCTGATAACCATGAATGTTATAGAGAACAAAAGAAAAGAATTCTGGAACGCAGAGTGAACTGATCCTCGCAGTGTGTAGTCACCCTTCCTTTGATGAAAATGAAAAATATGTTGAGGTAAAAAAAAAAAAATCTGATGAGAAATCTTGGAATGGACTAATCCTCACTGATGAGTGCCTTCAGGCACATTTACTCTACGTTTGTATAATTAATGCTAAGGAGAAAAAAGAGCCAGACATTTCAAAAGAGCATCCACCTCAGCCCAAGCTTAGCCTCTTTTCTGCAAGCCGGCCTGCCCACTTATGCAACATGACAGTAAATCCCCAACCATAAACTACTGTTTATGTCCTGGTTGTAAAAGAAAGGTGTGTTTCCTCTACCAGGTTTACTGCATGTCCTCTGCAGTCCTTCCATCATTTCACAAGCTTTTATAAGACTGTCTGTAAAATGAATCAAATGCAAATGTTAGGGAATAAAAGTAAACATGCCACTGTGTGTTCCATGAATGACAGTTAATTGTGCTCTTAAACTGAGGTATGTGTTTCATGCAAGAGACATTATCCTATCTGATATACATGTAATGTGAATTTGCTCAAAACATGGGTTTCTTATGTGTTGGATCTGAATCAGTTCTGAATTCTAAGTAATGACGCTTCCCAGGTTCCACACTAGAGACTTAAATGGAATATAGTTTGCAAATTTACATAGAATATCTTTCAGCAAGTCATCTACAGCCCTTTTCTATCATCTTCCACTTGGCAACATGTGTCCAGGCTTAAATTAAACAGAAGAAAAGAAGGAGGAAGTATGTTACCAGTTATTGGAAGTGACAAAGAAGCAAACCGCTCTCTTTCAGTCAGCTCCTGTCTTCACCGTAATGATGTATGCAGAGGGAAAATGTTCCAAAAGCAACAAAAATCAGTATTTAAAGTGTCACGGTTCTATTAGAATTGCATTAAAAACCTGTGTAAATATGCCAAGTCCCTCGACAGCCTCAGAAGTGCAGAGCAGGACTTCCTCCTGGAGATTGTAGATGGAGTTTTGGAGAAGATGAAGCACACAGGCCGGGGGACTGGGAGGTGATTTAATACAGCTAGCATTTAGAACAACAAAGCACAGACAAACGCAGCCTCTTGGACTGTGCTTCAAAGACCAGTGTGTTAAACACTTGCAGAAAGGCATTCTTTGGACTCATGATCATTCGAAATAGCGGGAAAGAAGAATTAGGGAGGAAGTTGAGGAGGAGGAAGGCAGAAAAGAAGAAGAAGAAGCCAAACACACAAAACTGTCAACCTGATGATTCCACAGCAACATGAAAGGGAGGGAGAATTTCATTGAGTTTCAGTCTAATCTGCCGAGGCCATCTCCTCATTCCGCTGTCCCACAGATACACGCTCCACTGTTGCTTTTTGAATTAACGATAATTCAACACAGGTCAGCTGGTGTCCCGTGGCTGTAAATGACCTGATGTACAGAGATGATATGCTGACTCAGCAGCAAGAAAGAGCCAATCTTTAGCCAGAATTCCACTCTGTCTCTCATCAGGTGGCTCAACTCAGTTCCTGTACCAAATCGAAAACTCTGGCAGCCCATTTTTAGGCCCGCTGGATTGGGGCTACTGGCACCGAGATCTGAGAGCCTGTACACAATATAATGTGAAATAATAAACTTCCTCAAAGTATCAGTTCTGTAAGTCAGAGCCAGTTTTGCATGTGGTTTAAGGAGGCTTTTGTTTAAGACATTAATGGCAGATTGTTGGGGACACGTCATTATTAAAAGCAGATCAAACATATCTGCAGTTTTATGTGTCTGAACTGTACTCAATTACAGTTATACCTTAGACAACAGAGGGCACCAGCTGTAGTTCTTCTGATGGTATTACACAAAAATGGGGAAACACCACAATGTGCTATACAAAGAAACGTATTAGCGGCTTGAATAAGGTCATTCTCATTGGGGGAAACTCTTCAAAGAAAGTTAAAAAATACAAAGACAGTGCACATTCTTTTGTCTCCCACTTCAAATGAAGACGATTTCATAACAAGCAAAATAAAGTTTGTGAACTGAGCTGTCCTACAACTCTCTGTGTCCCGGAGATACAGAGGTATTGTTTTTCATTGCATTTATTTTCTTTTCTGTAAGCAAGCTCCAAAATGTGCTTTATTTGGATTAGGAGGAACAAAAGACATTTTGACATATCTTCCAGTAACTCGGCCTTGGTTCTAAATGCTACTGCAGCAAGCACGCTGTGTTTTCTCCTTCTAATTATTTTACCAGTCCCGCTTGCTTACTTTCTGAGTGATTAATCAAAGATGCAAAAAGCCAACCATCAACTGGGGCATGTTTCGCATTTCCTCCTGCTGGTGGAGGATCCGTCCAGGGCTGGGCCGTTTGGCCTTATTACAAGTTAATTGAAACCTTGTTTAGAAATACCAAGGTCAACATTTCCAGCCATGTTATCCCAATTAGTCTGCAATGAATCCTTTCAAACGAGGGGTATTGAGTGGCTGACCCAATGTGCTACTTGAATTCCCGGTGGGACACCCACATTCAGAGCCTGGGAATGAAAGAGGGTGGCTATCGGGAGAGACACCAGGGAGAGGGGTTAAAGGGAGGGAGGGCACTGGGTACTGCTGCTGCCTCGCTTCTGCAGTTTAAGTTTACAGAAATTCTCTCTGAGTGTAACAGTTTTTCTAACACACCTCTAACCAAGTCTGCACACTTACTTTGATTGTACAACATTTTCATGCAACTTACAATCCAGTATGGGCACTAATTAAGGCCAAACCATGCCCCTGTCAGTCCAGGCCTTGCATGTCAGACTCATATGTATAATCAGGAAAATAAATGTAAAAAAATAACCGCTAGAAATGACTGAAACAGCATTTGTTTACATGACAAAAGAGAACATGAGGCAATTGTGTGCCATAAAGGTTTTCATGCAGAGTTTTAATCCAAGAAAAGGCAATATCAGTTGATTTCACTGATTAGAGAAGAGGAAAGAAGACAAAGTAATCATTGAAATCAGCTGTTCACAATGAAAACCAGCACCCTCCGCAGCGTCAGTGGCACATGATTGCACAACACTGTTATGGAGTGTGAAACAGGTTTTCTGACATGTTGACCATGTTCTTGTAACTAAAAACTCATCACAGGAAATACAGGTCATGTCACATTGAATTTACAGTGACCATCAGCCTATAATACTATTTGTTTTTTCTCCTCAAAGCTTAATATTATAGTCATGCCTGAAACATAAACAAACCTGGACACCTCAAAAGAGCTAATGTCTAAATATCGATGTTCTTTAATGCATAATTAATGAAATTACTGTTATACTGTTCATACACTGTTTTTTTTTTAAACCAAATACAACTTCATAATATTGCAAACATCAAGGGCCAAAATGCCCAAAGTTAGCATGAGAATCCTCTCTATCCATCCCATGCAATATAAAAATACATTATTATTATTACTACGGTAAAACATATGTATGTGCTTTAAAAGCAGGAAAACAAAACTTAGGACAGAAATTTGATGCTGTCTATGCCCTCTAATCAGTTCTATGCATTCATTGTGTTAGGCAGATGGCACAAGAATAGTAAATCCACATGAAGATCTTTTGTTTATGTATGATAATTAACAGATGCACATAGAAACAAAAAGGAAATGAAAAAAGACTAAATATCTGCAGCCACGCTAGCAGTTTTTTGAGATCTTGTTTGGTTTTGCTTAGAGGTGAGATTTAACTGCAGCATGATAACATACTTAGCTTTTACATGCACTATATATGGACAAAGGTATTGGGTCACACCTCTTAATCATCACATTCAGGTGCTTTATTCAGTCCTGTTGCCACAGATGTATGAAAACCAGCACCAAGCCATGTAGTCTGCCTTTAAAAACATTTGTGAAAGACTGGGTTCTTCTAAACAGCTCAGTGATTTTAAGCATGGTACTATAATAGGATGCCACTGTCACATCAAATTATTTGGGGAAATTTCTTCCCTCCTAGACATGCCAAAATCTACTGTAAGTGGTGTTACTGCAAAGTGGAAGGAAATACAGGAACCCACCAACAAAGTAGTAGACCACGTAAAGTTACAGAGCAGGGTCACAAGTGCTCAGGCACATCGCGTGTAAAAGAGGTTTAAACATCACATCAGCACAAAAACTGTGCTCCGGAAGTTACATGCCACTGGTTTCCACAGCTAAGCAGCTATATGCAAGCCTTACATTATGAAGTACAATGTCAAACATGGGATGAAATGGTGTAAAGCACACCACCACTGGACTCTGGAGCAGCAGAAATGTGTTCTGTGGAGTGATGAAGCACACTACTCTATCTGGCAGTCTGATCGATGAGTCTGGGTTTTGAGGGGTTTTTGAGTAATTTCCCCTGTGGGGACTAAATAAAGTATTCTGATTCTGATGATTCTGATTGATTGTGGGCATGCCAGGAGAATGTTATCTGTCTGACTGCACTGTGCCATCTTTAAAGATTGGTGGAGAAGGGATAACACTATGGGGTTGTTTTTCTAATGTTGGTCTGGGCCCCTTTATTCCAGTGAGGGGAAATTTTAATGCAAGACATTTTTTTGGACAGTTATATGCTTCCAGCTTTGTGGGATCATTTGGGGAAGGCCCTTTTCTGTTCCAGCATAACTGTGCCCCAGTGCACAAAGCCATGTCCATAAATGCATGGTTGGATGTGTTTGGTGTGGAACAACTTGACTACCCCTCACAGAACCCTCTACTGAACAACTTTGGGATGAACTAGAACGAAGATTGCAAGCCAGGTACTTGTTGTCCAGCAACAGTGTCTGACCTTGCAAATGCTCTTCTAGATGAATGAGCAAATTTGCCAGAGACACACTCAAATCTTGTAGAAAGCCTTCCTAGAAAAGATGAAGCTGTTGCAGCTGCAAAGGGGGGACCAGCTCCATATTAATGCCTATGGATTTAGAATGCAATGTCGTAAAAGCTCTTGTAGGTGTAACGTGTAGGTGGTGCAATACTTTTGTACATATAGTGTAATTCAGACTGAACCAAACTGGACACTGTCAGGTCATTAGCATTGTTGAGATGAAACTGTAAATGCAAAGATGGTGCTCAATCATTAAATTTTCAACATTTCTTCAGTTCAAGTAATAAAAGATATCCACACTATATATTTTACCATGGAGAATATCCATATACAAGTACAATAAGGCAACACAGCGCAGTTTTGTAAGTTGAAGCGAAAGCTGAAATGTAAATTTCTAAAAAGCCTTGTGAAGTTAGTCACATTCCTTCATTGATGAACCCCACTAGAGTTTGCTTGCATGTTGCAAAGAAGCAGAGCACAAACACTCTGATGCCTGATTACACTTCTCAGAACAAGTTCCTGCATCTGGACAGGAGGAACACAGCCATTTCTTTAAAATATCAGCCAGATTCTGTTAGGCATTTTCATTTGATTGCACTCCAAGTAAGAGAAGCTGTTTGATATCATGAACTCCATTACTCAATGCTGCTAAAGTATCATGTTAGGGAGCGAAAGCAATTCTTACAACACAAACATCTGGCTGATTACCACTTAAAATGTCCAGTGAATTCTGTGCATTTGGAATGGCACAGAAGTGAGAACTTACCGATACTCATTTATTTAACTACAATTATATTTTACTGGGAATACTCCCTCTGAACACCAACTAATCTAAACAAAAAAAATGATATAAACCTTTACCCCTTTTTATGTATGACTTCATAGTTCATGTTTTTATAAATGGATTTTAAACAGGAAGGTGTCAAGAAATAGGAGGGTAAATGGGTATGAGCTCAATGAGCTATACCACTTCAATGTTATTGATGTTAACGTTCTAAAACAAAATATTTTTGCTGTAATTCCTCTTCAATTGAGCGAAGCCAGAAGCTTCTAACACAGCTGAGACGCTGCAGCATGAGCAAGAACACCGCATGATGTAAGTAAGGATAGGATGTAGAGTGGCATTCCAGCAGCAATCAATATCTAAAAGACTCCTATGTGAGTAATAGCAAGGAGTCACAATTAGGCAGTTATGGGGAGCTCCCCGCTGTGGTTTCACAGCTTCCAAAAACATAAGCAGTCAGTGTCATTACCTCTCCTTTAAGCCAGCCATGTTGAGCACCGTGGCTTCTCCTTTCACTGCATTTCCACTCCAAATACACAGATCACTGCGCAAGGTTAAGAAAGCAGGGCCTGTGTATTTTGGCAGGTGGAATATATTCTGAAAGAGCAACAAATCTGCTATATTTAGTTTTCGATGGCTGAAGGAGCAAAAGAAGCCAAAGCATGTGATGGTAAACTGTAGGACCAAAGGAGGGCAAGACAAAGTGCAGCATGACAGAAGGAATACAAGAGATACATACCACATGCTGGCAGCTGTGCCAGTATGAATGGCCATTCTAACAGGGCCAAAGTTATTTTAAAAATGAATTATGATGTTGCACAAATTAAAGTTTCAACATGAGATCTCTGAAGACTGAAGATCTGTCATTCAAGTTGCCACTGCAGGGTGCGTTGCACATCCTCAAGACCTGCCATACAGTGACAAAGTCAGGGCTGACATCTCTCTTTCCAGCACAAAGCTCCACACTGCACCGGCCCGGCAGATTTACAGCCAAGCATTGAAGCAGCAGCTGGCTGTGCCGCGCGCGAGTGAGGCTAATCTTGTTTACATTCAATCTGCTATTTCCTCCCCTCTGAAACCTTCAGAGAGCAAAGTCATGTAATACTTGTATTAAAAATAAGTGTAGCAGAAATGGGCCTACTGGCAGCATGCAGCAAGAGGCTTTTGTGGCCTGGCCAAGAGGGCCTGCGGCAGAAAAGCAATCGATACACCCAATATTCCAGCACGTACTCTCGAATAACAATAACCCACATTTAGACCTCCACCACAAGTCTTCGACATGCTCCAGAGAAAATAAAGGAGCCTACGTTTGGTGTCCATGTCAATTCGAGTAGATCTGGTGAAAATGATGAAATGTAATGTTTGCTTCAATGTGTGTGCCTGTTAGTGTCAGTGTGTGTATCCTAATACTAAGTTAAAAAAAAATATAATAACACATTCACTTCACATTGCACAGCACAAGGTTTACATTCAGCAGATCCATCAGTGCCTCAGTGGGACAACTTGTGATGTTGGTATTATGATGATTATGGGCACTTGATGGTTATATTAAGAAAGATGGCAGTGGTTAAACTCGGCCCAAATTAGACATAGCAGGTTATGGTTTTTGTAAATCAGCAGGATACTGGGTTTAATATCATTACAACTTCCATCTTCTTTATGGTGCTCTTATATCAGAGTAGCTCTGCCTGGGGCCTTGTAAGTGTGCGTGCGTGTGTGCGTGCGTGCATATGTTTTTGTTTGGCTGACTGCTGGATGTGTTTTTTTCCCTCTGCAACAGATGCAGGAAAAAGCTCTGCCAGAAATTAAGGCCTACAGAAAACCACCAGCCAAACCTGCAGCCATCACGGCCCTCTGGTGTGCTGTAGAATCAAACAATATAATTTTCCTAAAAAGGTGAGAAACAAGTTCAACGTATAAAGGAAAGACTTGGAAGAGAAAATAACATGTCACTGTAACAGTGAGGAAGCGGCATAAAGTGCCCACAGCCCAGAGGACACAAAGGACACAGAGGAAGAACAGCGGTGCTGCATTGGTGTCAAACTCAGTACCTAACCAGCTGTAGCTAACCATAAATGAAAACTATGGCTGGGAATACACATCCCTCAGGTGCCATACGCCTTTGATTTTTCCAGGACTGCTTACTTTTGCCCAGAATCCCAAAGCTCCCCTCCCTCTATTCATGGAAGTTTGCTGGATTTATGGAAGGTCTGGTACCTTAGCAGCAGTTTTCCAATGAAGGCCCAGACACGCACAGTACATGCACATGTGTACTGATGTACAAAAAATAGATGTCTGTCTGCGCAGTGAAACCAGCTGCAGCCACTACAGTTACCACTCTTGCAATAACAAATAAAAAGGTAAGTTGAGGAAGAGTTCATAACATGTAAGTGATGATTTTGTGTAAGTGCCTTGGAAAAAACACAAAGCTGATAATGTAAGCATCAATTGAAAGGAAATGGGGATAAAATAAGGCAAAAACACAACGGAAAAGCGCGTTCTTTTTACGGAAACTAAATTTCAAACTGAAACCATGCAATCACCACATTAAAGGGCTCCCATTCTTTAGACAACCACTGGTATGCAGTGTGGATGCCAGGGTAGTGTTTTCCATTAGATTTCTCTGTTTTTTCAGTTGATCTGGCAAATTAACTTACAACAGGCTGAACACAAGATGCAGCCTGGAAAGGAACATAGCAGCAAATTGCATTTATCAAAAACACTCACTGGGACTGTTTACTTTATGTGATCTAATAAAAAAAATGCTCATGCTGAGAGTGTTTCAGTGATTGCATATGTATATGAGAACAGTAAGTCCCAAGTACACCCACCCAGACCACATTAAGAGGGGCCACATTTAAACTCCATCACCTTCATTTGTTTGTCATTTCACTTATTCATGGTATCTCTGTGAAACACTTTTTCCCAGGCTGGTTTTTCTGATGAGAATGTGATTGCTCATGCTCATTTGCTGCATTTTTTAAGGATGACAAGGCTTATAAAAGCCGCATGTCATATCCTAACTGCCCATTAAACGTTGCTAAATTTACACATACTATACAAGTATTGATTCCACAAATGGCATATTCTTTTGAAGGTAAACCACATGTTTTATAGAACTATGTGAGTTCAGGAAGAGATGAGACAATGCTTAAGACTTGTTTGTACAACAGCATTGCCCACCACCTTGAAACCCTAATTAAAGATAATAAGAACTGGTTTGGATTTTTTTAAATGACTGTTTAGTGCCATTTCCCCTCCAACATTGAAGATTTGAGTGTAAGAACCAAAAGAACACCTACTTGAGATGGTGGTAATTCCTTAGTTTCTCCATGGCCGTCTCATAAACCATTGCTTAGACTTTTGAGCGAATAGTTCAAACAGGATATTTTTTTTCCTTGTCCCTCATAAGATGCTGTGTCTATGTTTTAGTATGAAAAAAAGGCCTCCAAATAGACCAGTGGAGCCTAGACAAGGACAAGGATGACCCTGTAAAAGGCATCACCATTACACGCTATTATCCAGTCCTTCTCTCCTCCCTCACAGCCTTGACAGAAAAGTTCATGATGAATTTTGCAGATTCGTTGCCTGTAAATGAAAAAAATAGCAACCTCGCCCAATGCACTTTTACTTTTCAAATTATTTCTGTTACAAGTGTTAAACCTGAGGTTTAAAATGGTTTATTGTACTATATATATTCCAGCCATATTAAATTGAAACCTGAACACCTTCCCTATAGTTCTGCTTTGTTCCCAATGTCTTGGTCCAGCTCACTTCTAGCCAATACAGGTTCTTAAGGGTCACAGTCCTGCAATTTTTATGGATCTCTTTAAATCATCAAGTGCTTAGCAAAAATGGCTAAGTGTCCAAAAAGTAAAACAATGCAGCCAGGTAAGTAATGGGGCGCTGATGCTCTATAGACCACAGACCACCCAGCCAGCAGCAGCGGCCGCAGGCCCAGCCTGTTTGCAGCTGTAGGTTTCTAAACCAGGGGCAGAATCCCCAAGCACTGGTCATCATCTCTGGTTAGTAACATCCCCAGAGCCTCTGGATGATGAACTGCCTTTAATTCAGTGAAAAGAAAGCTGATGATGATTAACTGTTTTGTGTTTTCTCTCTCTGTCATTTTCTTCTCCCGTTGGTTTAGCATCTAAAAATAATAATTTGACATTTTTACAGGTCCCTAAGGGGAAATTCCCTTATCTCCTGGCCTCCTCCACAAGGAGGTCAAAGTCCAGGATCAGTCACAGAGCAGCACTCCTGGAACTGGTAACGAATCAACATCTAGTGGAAGTGTGCCAGGGTGGGGCCTGAAGGATTTTGTTGCTGACTTTTAGCCTCTGCTGACCTCGCTCTACTTGGACTTCAACACACTGCTTTGCACTGTTCTGTGTTTTATATCATTTGCATATTTTGCTATCCTTCCTCATTAAACTTGTTAAACCACAGTACTATATATCTCTTGCCCTCAGCCACAGCACAGTTCATCGCCCACAAAGAGTTCTCTTCTGACCACCCCCCCCCCCACCCCCCCACCCCCCCACAGGGAGCTAAGGGTTGCTCTCTGACCCCCCTCAG
>VUQH01074541.1:0-29750 GCA_015106775.1 Etroplus canarensis
TGATGGAGGGATGGATCCAAAGGAGGAGGTCAGGAGAGAGGTCCAACAGTGAGTGTCTACAACCATCTGTAAAACACGGTGGAGGCTCTGTCATGGTTTGGGCTGCATTTCAGCCAGTGCTGTTGGACATCTTGTCCAAACTGATGGAATTATGAAGACAGAAAAGTAGCATCAGATGTTGATCCACCATGTAATACCATCTGGAAGCAGCTTCATGTTTCAGCAGGACAATGATCCCAAACACACTGCCAGTGCAGTAAAAGCCTACCTGGATAGAAGAACACACAATGGAACACTATCAGTCATGGATTGGCCTCCCCAGAGCCCAGACCTCAACATTACTGAAGCAGTGTGGGATCATGTTGACAGAGAACAGAACAACAGGTAGCCAACATCCAAAGAAGAGCTTTGGAATGTCCTTCAAGAAGCCTGGAGAACTATTCCTGAAGACGACTTAAAGACAGAAAGCTTGGCTCAGAGAGTTCAGGCTGTGCTGGAGAATAAAGGAGCTCAGAACAAAGATTCACTTTAAGATGTTAGAATTCTACAAACTTTGATTTTGTCTTATAAACTCATATTTATCTTTGAGCCCAGGTCTCATTTTAACAGTAAGATATAAAGAAATAAGGGCTGGATCAAGACTTTTGTACAGTTTGGTAGTAAAATAAAGAAAAGCAGAGCAGGTCCTGTTTAACATGCTAGCTTTATTGTGCTAACATTAGGGGAGCGTTCAAAGCTGTTGACACATGAGAGTTGGAAGGTTAAAGGTTAGATTAGATGGATTCCTGAGCTTTGATGCCTCACATTAGCATGTCAGCACACTGAATATCAATACAGCTGCATTCTAACAAACTGAACATGCTACATTTAGCATTGTTGCAGTGCTAAATGGTAGCATTAACGTGTGTGAAAACATGCTAAATGTTTATTGGCATATTAGCTTTTTGGCGTTAGCATTAAATGAGTATAATTAAACACAAAATCTAGATTTAAAGAGCTTTAACGACTCCAACCCAGCAACAGAAACCCGACGTAGCTGCTTTTAGTGCGTCTCGCTGTCCAGAGGAGACAACCTGGAGTGTTTGCATGTACAAGGCTTGTTTGTCATCTCAGCATTCTTTGGCTTGTTGCTCTTTTATTTATTTATTTATTTATTTTACAGTTGTGTGGGGTATTCTGGTCATAAAAATGCCTCGGCCCGGCTGCACGAGAACGGCTGCGCTTTAATTCATTTAAAGGGGAACGCCAGCCATTTTAAGGATTCACAGATGTTCTGTGGGGTTTGTAGACTCGGTGGACATAAATACAAGAACACAAACGTGTTGTTCTCATCAAACTGTAACATATAGAAACCTTAAAACAGGTCAAAGTCCTCAGTAAAGTCAAGTTATCATGCTTTGTTCAGCTTTTGCAGAACAAAAAATCTACAAAAGTCATGAAAAGCTAGCTTGTAGAACCTCCTTCAGCAGCAATAAGTTGCAGCAATGGTTTTCTGTGTGCCTTCATCAGTCTCTGTCATGGTTGTGGAGGAGTTTTGTCCCACTCTTCTTCACAGTGTCGCTTCAGTTCATTCATTTATGCTCAGCTCTTTTAAGGTTCCACCACAGCATTTCAGTGGGGTTGAGATCTGGACTTTGACTGGGCCATTGCAGCATCTTGAGTCTTTTGTTTTTCAGCCATTTTGTTGGAGATTTGCTGCTATGGTTGGGATGATTATCCTTTTGCATGAGCCAGTTTGGTCTAAGCTTTAGCTGTGGGACAAATGTCCTCACATTTAACTCTAGAATACTTTGGTATACAGAGGAGTTTATGGTGGACTAAATGATTGCAAGGTGCCCAGGTCCTGTAGCTACAAAACAAGCCCAGATCATCTAACTGTCCTGTTATGAAATTTAACCTTCAACCTGCTAAGCGAGGCCTGTAGAGTCTGAGATGTAGCTCTTGGGTTGAGTGTTGGTGAGTTCCTGATGTGAAGGGTCAGGCTGTTCCAAAGTTTATGGATTGCTAAAGTGAAGACCCAATCTCCTTTCATCTGTTTGTCAGAAGGACCATGAGCATCTGCTCAGCTGACCTCAGTGACCTTTTGGGACTATGCAGACATAAGTTCAGCAAGATAAGAAGGCACCAATCCATTTAGAGCTTAAAATTGTTTCTAAAGTGCATTATCAGCTGGTTGCAGAGTTTGGAGAAACTGCAGACGAGAAAGCAGAGACCTGCTGATGGCCCCACAAAAGGCTATCAGAATGAAGTGAAGCTTTGAGTGACCTACTCAGAGTTGGTGAAGGAGATAACGGGCTCAAGCTTCACAACGCTCCTCGGCTAGAAGAAGTGAGCTCTGACAACAGCGTGTATTTGTTTATCACATGTTGTCAAAAATGAGCCCCAGGTTTATTGCAAAGCATGTTTTAAACTTTCCCTAAGGACCAAGATGACCGTTAAGGCAGGAGTGGACGTCAATGATCCAATTACTGCATCAGGACCATCCAGCAAGGCCTTCAGTGGGGTTGTGGTTTTCTTTTTGAGGGGCAGATAACTTTGTGAATCATCTGCGTAGCAGTGAAATCAGATTCCATATTTTGAAAATGGATCCTACCAGACTGAGAATGGACCCCACATGTGAGGGAAACTGATGCTGTTGAAGAACCACCCATTATGACCAACGAACATGACCCACCATATCCAATGCAGCACTGAGGTCTAAAAGCACCACCTGTGATCATGCTCGTTCAGAGCTATGACGCGCTTTGAACCCAGAGCGGGACTTTTCACTGACGCCGTTTATTTCCAGGAACATCTGGACCTGGTGAAAAAAAAAGCGTTCTCCAGAAGCTGTAAGATTAGAAAGAACTGTGGGATCAGTGTTGTGTCATTACAAGCTTCTGTTGGACGTGGAGGAAGACGATCACTTGTTTCCTAAATGCTTTGTGTCTGTCTCTGCTTGTCCCATAGCTCGGAAACGACGACCAGTCAGACCGGCGGCTCGCTGATGGACGCCTTACCAGGTAAAGTCTCACTTGAAGCTCTTTGAGGCGTTTGATGTTCACATTTAGTTTAGAACCTGCAGATGCTGAGAATTTAAATTTAAATAATAAACTGGGTATTAAAAAGGATGGTTGGTGACTTCATGGGGTTAGTCAACAGGTATTGAGTTCAGTGCTACAGAGGTGAAAGGAGCAATTCTAGAGGACCTTCGGATGTTCCTGAAATCAGACGGGTTCTCCAATACCCTTCTAACCCCCTGGAAAGGTTCTACTAAGCAGTGATTCATAGGATGCTGTTGGAGCTTTAGCTGTTTTCCAACGTCTCCAATCTTTCAGCTGGAAATCTTTGTCATGTGACATCTGTCCTCAGGTCAACGCACAAAGAATGTTCCTCAACTTGGACCCAACATTCTGACTGAAGCAGCACAGCAGTACACGAAGTACAAGAAGAAACTGGGTAGAGCTGGGCGATACACAATCATATGTTTCATATCCATCAATATATATATAAATCAAATCATGTCCTCCTCCTGAGTGAGATGTGAAAATATCATCAGGTACATTTCTGCTTGTGTGTCAGACGGAGAACATGACACACGTCCTGTAGAACATTATAACCTGTATTTAAATGAATAAAATGTATCAATACTAAACTAACATCTGAATTCTGAGCAGTCAGAAGCTTCTAGATTTACAGCAGAACATTAAAGTTGTTGGTCGACTCCAACTACAGTAAAATCTTAAATGTAAAATTAAAATATGCCTTTATCTTTTTATTTGAATCAATACAAACAACAAAGAAACCAAAACTTTGTCAGGATCAAAGAACTTCTGTCCGTCCTAAAGTCCTGACTTCACCTGTCTTCAGTTTAAAGACGTGGTTAGTGCAGTGGACCTTTGTATCTCACTGTGTGTTTTTGTTGTGAGACATGGACCCTGTGGTCTAGCAGTTGTTTCAGGTCTGGGACAGTAAAGTCTCTCATTGTCTCTAAAGGACATCCTGCTTCACACATTAAAACGCATCAGTGTTATTTTGTCTTTGTGGGGACATGCTTTGACACAGTTTGCAGCTTCGCTGCTTCTTGTTGGACTTTCAACAGCCAAAATATCTCCACACACCAATGTCCTCGTCTTTTCAGCCTCAGGTTGTGTCTCCTTCAGTAACTCTGTCCCTCAGGTTTAGCTCTCCTGAGATGTGCTCCATGGCTGCAGAAGCTCAAACATCATCACGTGTCCTGCTGCCGGCTGCTAGCCTTCGCAGATCTTTTCCAGCCACGTGATTGGTTCGAGCGGCGCTATTCTCATTATGATTGGCTTTTTGTGTTGACTGTCCAAATATGAACGGCATGAGTCCTGTCGACATTATATCGACCATGTCTTAAATCTCAATAAAGAAAAAGTTTTAAAACGTTAAAAATGGTTTTATCGCCCAGCTCCATCAGAAAGTACAGCTTGGTCTTCTGCCGCTTTGGAAAGAAGTCCAGAAACACATCTTGGACCAGAGCCAATTACGGCTCTTTGGATCATCTTTGTCAGAAAAGCCTCAACATGTAGTTAGAGGCACACACAAGACTTACCACTGCTTATTAGTCAGTTTATGCCTCTCCAAAGATCTCCACAGACTGATACTGTAACCATCAGCTACAGATGAGCACTGACTTAAGAGAGCTGCTGAAGCCCCTCTTGGTCTGAAGTGGACTTCAGCATGGATTCAGTAAAAAAGAAACTGATCTGAGAGGCCCCTATGCAAGCCATAACCTCTGAGTTGAACAATGTTTCATTGTCTTCAGGCATCTAAGTGCTCCTTAAAACTTGTTGAACGAATTCGGGGACTGGACGTGCATACGGATTAGTGTCTTATTGCCGATTCTTTCATGAGCAACGGAAAGTCTTTGTTGACCCCCTAATAGGTGGCATTCCCTCACCTTACACCCAAATCTGTCTTATGTGAGGCAGGAGTGGGTGCAGGAGGCTGATTCCCGTTACACGCTCCACGCTCAGAATAGCTCCATAAGCCTATTTACAGGCAGCAGTCTGGTCAATGGATGCAGGCTGAGTAGAGGACTGGCAGTAGAAACGTGGACGTGACAGAGTTACTGCAGGACGGCTATCAGGGTTAGTGAGATCACCGCTACAGACGGGGTGGAAAGGCTGCTTTGTTTTTGCAGACTGGCTCATGTCATTATCTGTTCTATTTCTGTCAGAGTACATCAGATGCGAGGTCTTACCACCAGTGCCCAACAAGGACTACTACAAACACACTGCTAGTCCTTCAGTGATTTTTATGACCTCTTGAAGATGGTCCCCAGATCTCACTGAGACGCTGTCCAGATCCTCTTCTGTCAGAAGTCGTGTTGTCCAGCCGTTCATTAACAGATCATTTTAGGGATTAGTTGCTCGTTGGCAGACCTGGAAGTTATTTTATCCACAAGGAAAACATGGCAGATTTCCAGTGGAACGTTAGGTCACAGGTTAGCATTGTTAAGTAACATTCTTCAGCTCTACAGTCAGTGTCAATTAGACCCTAGAACAAAGGGTAAAACACAGAGCTTGTTTTAGAACTAAGACCGTGAGGAGCCCTGATAGGTCAACACTGCTAAACTAACAAGTCGTGGAAGTACGAGCTTTTGTAAAGTTTGTAGAAATGTTGTGATGAAGATTTTAAGAACATTAAAGACTACCTTAATACTTGTATAGAACCAGAGATAGGGTTATATCTCTTTTTTTCAGTTCTTTTAAGCATCTTACACTTTTTGTTCCTGCCCAGCTCATTTTGAACTTACTGGCAGGAGGGCAGGGATTATGTAAAGGTTCTGCAACAAGCTTCAGTTGTGACTCCTCAAAGTCTACCTTTGTCTTTCTTCCTTTTTGTGCTGTTTCACAGGAGAAGGTGACATCGTCATCGGATCAGAGACGATCACAGACAAACAAGACGACCTTCCTCCAGGCTTTGAGGTCACTTCTTGGATCCACCCCCTCTCTGTGACTGAAGCTCCACATCAGGAGTCTGCTGGGATTCCTGTTGATTCAAGCTTTTACTCCACTGTTGCTCCTGTGCCAGAAGACCCTAAAGAGGCTCAGGATACTGGAAGCAGTATTATTTCACAAGGTCCTGCAAAGGTCATTGTTGACAGTGAGGTTTTACATGTTGAGGGCATAACTGAGGATACCCTGGAGGTGGCTACAGGGTCGGGACACTCTGTTACACACAGGCCCTCTGATTGGATTGATCAGGAAGTGGGGGAAGCCAAAGTTGTCCCAGATACATCAGATAAGGAAGAGGGTGTAACTGAAGATGACAAGATCTTTGAAATCATCCCTGAGATTGTGGACATACTTGATTCTGAGGTGATTCAGGAAATTACCCCAGAAGCTGAAAAGCCACTATCAGAGGCTGTAGCTCATGAAGCCCCCTCTGACACTACTGTTACGGTTCTTCAAAAGCCCACGACAACAGCAGAAACTGTCACAGTGGAGGAATCACGGCAGAAGGTACCTACAGAGGTGATATATGAGGCTCCTTCAGAAGCTGTGATAGAGAACATCCCTGAGCCAACGGCTGAAGGCAATTCTTTGGATATTATCCATGACATAACCACTGAGGAAGTTGTGAAGAAGCCTTCAGAGGACTTACCACAGCCAACTGATGAAGCACCACTTGCACCTGGGTTAGCAGTTCCTGAAGAACCTGAAGTCAACATACATGCACCCCCAGAAGAACATCCTTCAGAGGCAGTTGTACAGATAAGCCTTGAAGAAGCCAAAGTCATCAAAGAAGCAACGCCGACTGTTTTTCTGATAACAGATGAAGAAGAGACTGGAACATTCATAAACGTTATCCCAGGACAAGGAGCTGTCTCGGATGTGCATACAGAAGTTCCATCCCAGGCCTCCATTCCAACAACAACGCATAAGACAGAAGTAAAAGCTGAAGAAGTCACTCCACAGGACAAACCGACGCTAATGGATCATGTTACTTCTGAGCCTGTTCTGATCTTAGAACATGACAAGGATGAAGATGAATCCAGTCTCACCGAGGAACTGCCGACAATCCATGTAACTACATCCAAGGAAACTGGCAAGAAAGAAACACCTATGGTGTCAACTGAAAGACGAAAAGAGGAGATACAAGCAGAAGTCAAACACAAAGATGTTGTTCTAGAAGATAAGACAGAAGTGGAGCGACCTGAGGTGCTAACAACAGAGACGGATGTAACAGAGAGAACTGAGATTGTTTCAGAAAAGGAAACAGAAGAAGACATAGCAGCAGAAATGGCAGAAGAAGAAGAGGGTGCAACAGTTACAGTGGAAGAGACATTAGAAACTCCTGAAGATGTCACAACAGACACAGCAAAGGAAGGACCGGGTGAGGTAGCAGTAGAAATAGCTGTTGAGGAAAAGCCAGTACAGACTACAACACAAACACATGAGGAAATACTGGAAGCTACAGGAGAACCAGTCAAACATGAAGAAAATACAGCTGATGAACTAAAAGAAGCTGTAGAGGAAGAAAGAAGGAAGGAAGAACCCATAGAAGAACCAAAATCTCCAGTAGATACTCTACATGAACCAAAACATCATGAACCTGTAGAAATAGTAGAACCTTCAGATGTTACTGCAAAGGACATCCAACCCATAGAAGAAACTACGAAAGAGGCAAAACCCACAACAGAACCAGAACTCATAGAAGTCATTACAAAAGAGACCAAACCTCCAGAGGAACCCACACCAGAAATGGAACTTGTTAAAGGAATTACAGAAAAGACAGAACCTGCAGGAGAACCAGAGACTGAGGCCAAACCCATAGAAGAAAATGATGAGAGGTCAATAGAACTCAAGAGAGAACCCACCGAAAAAACACAAGTGGATGAAGAAATTGTAGAAAAACCTGACCTCACAACAGAACCAGCTCAAGAAGCAGAAGACACAAAAGGATCAGTGCACAAAGAAGAACCAACAGAAGGAGAACTTATAGAAGATATTGGAGAACAAGCACAATCAATGAGTGAGGCAGCACAAGAAGCTGAATCAGTTAAAGATTTTGGAGGAAAGAAGGAACCAGCAGGAGAACCTGTAGAACAAGCAAAACCTGAAATGGTACCTGATGAGGATAAAACTGTTACTGTCATAACATCTGTAGATAAAACACAGGAAGTAGCAGAAGGAAAACCGTTGGAGAACCAAGAAGAATCCACTTCTGATGACACTGAAGCAAAAGAAGCTGGATTTAGAGAACTGGAAGCAGAAGAAACTGCACCAGAAATTACAGTGGAAGTCCTACCTGAGATCCCCCCAGAGTCTGATGAGGAGATCACACCTGTTGTCGTCGTTGTTCCAGAAGACACAGAGGGTTTATTACCAGTGACTAAAGTGGAGGAAACACCTGAGCCTGCGGTAACAGTGGAACCTCCAGGTGGATCCAAAGGGGAAGTTCCACCAGAAACCACCAAGAAGTACATTACAAAAATGATGGAACCTAAAGTTACTGAGCTAGAAGAAACCTCAGAGACTCCAAGTGACACATCTCTAGAAGCGCAACCAGGGCTGGTTCCAGAGGTAGGAAAACCTGAGGAAGTTGCCCCAGAGAAGAAAATTGTCCACGTAAAAGAAGTTGGTTCAGAATCAGGTAGGGGTGTCTCCACAGCTGAAGATGCAAAGGAAATCATAACAGAGTCTCCAGTAGAAATCATCCCTGAGTCCAAAGACAGAACCCTCCCAGAAACAGCTGTGGACATCACTGCAGAGAGTGCACAAAATACTACAGTGGACACCACTGAGAAGTCCACTCCTGCTTCCTCTTTGGAGACAACAACCAAGTATGTGGTGGAGTACAACAACGGCAACTTTCCAGATGTTACCGAGAAGCTTTATGAGGTAGATGATAGCTTTCTGGGAAATAACGGCTTCAGGTTTGAGGAGGAGGAGGAGGAGGAGAACTTGGTAAGAAATATGTTTAATCTATTGACGTGAGCTCATACCTGATGGTCCAGTACCAAACTGACATCTGTGCATCCCCCTCACGTTCAGATTGGTAATGAGATAGACACGTTACTGCTGCCCCCGAGGCCCCTGAAGGACCAGGTGGTGGAGCTGAGCATGAAGCTGAAAGAGGAAACCTACAACGACGCCCTGAGAGATCCGAGCAGCTTCGAGTACCAGCAGCTGGCCAGACACTTCAAACGCAGGGTGAGTTGACCCATACGGTCCACTTTCAAATAGCATAAAGCAAAAATGTTGACAACAAATCTGTTGTGGTGGGACACCTCCACATCCCACCTACAGGATCCTTCCTGACCTCTCGTTATAAACCCAGAGGCACGGCTAGCTGCTGGATTTTAGACAGCTGTGGTAACGGGACTGAATTAAACACCTGGATGTAGAAGATCACAAAAAGTCATGAATACATGTAGTTCAATAACCATTTAAACAGCAGTGCAGCTTCTCTTACTAAAGTAAAATAGAATTATTCAGAACATATTATATGAAAGATGGATGTAACCAAAACTCTAACCGTGGAGTAAAACTGATGGTGTCGTTCATTCGACGCGTCACACATAAATAAACCACTGAACAGACTTTCAGGTCTCTGGGTCTGGGGATAAAGGGGTCAGGAGGCCGTTTGAAGGTCAAACCAGCCGCAAAGAGGTGGCAGCTCTGACTGTCGTCCCCAGCAGAGAGCTTCTGGAAATTATCCTTATCTGTTGACGTGTTTCCCTTTGGTCCTGTGCTTCCCGTCGGCACCTCCTCTTCCCTCCTTCCTGTCATTCCTCCTCTTTAACTCCTCTCTGACGTCCACGGCGCTCACTCATTGCTGAGCCCACTCGCTTGTGGTTTCCCACAAACTGCAGACTCAGGGTTTGGCTGAGGCTTTAAGGCCTCGCCCGCTTTTCACGCATTAATAACCTGCACGCTTTCGAGCTCGGTTTCTCTGCCGCTGCCGCCAGCAGCAATCGGCTATACGAGCCGGCGAGGCAGAAGCGGAGCTGGAACGCTCCTGGGGACATACAGTACAGTATACAAGCGGTGAGTCACCGTGAGCTGCTGGAAAAAGCAGCCCTGCCAGGAAAGCAGAGCGCCGGTGTGTTCCTGAACCGCTGGGAGGTTTTCAGGCTCCGCTCCACGTTAGTGACGCGGGAAGCCAGTTTATGGTCGGGGTCAGGCTCGTTAATGAGGGAGCGTGAAGTGGATAATAGAAACAGCAGGAACTCTGAAACGCAGCAGCAGAAGAAGAAGTTTTTCACCCAGATCAGTTTAACTGGACATGAAACAGCAGAGCGGCCAACCATTTATCAGTTCACATCTTTCCATGATGGCCTCACAAAGTGGGAATCCCTCCAAGTTAAAGAGCCAGGAAATGCACTCAGCGGCCACTCTGTGCAAACCTCCAGCTTTATAGCAGGTCTTCAGGCTCGGTCTTTGCATCAGGAGATCAGTTTTCTTGATCACTTCAAGCAGAAAAAGGGCTGACGTGAGCAACACTCAGCTCATATGGAAAAGCAGTCCTTCAGTCACCTCCACTGCTACATCTTCAAGCCATCTGCACTTTTAAATAAAGCTCAGAGCTTTGTTGGCTGCACACATTTCACCCCGAAGTCATTTAAAAGTCCACCTCCTGTTCCTCAGTTCTTCAGCAGTCTTTACCCAGTTTACAAAGACTCCCGTCTGAAGGCTCAGTGCTAGGCCACCAGCGTCCTACCTGTGCCTGAAAGTCTCTGAACGTGTTGGACTGTTGGAATGATGATCAGGTTTGTTCACCGTTTAGAGTTTCAGAGTCCAAAAGGTTCACCTGCTTTTTTTCTTTCACATTCAGAGTCATCAGACCACCGGGGCCTCCACCCCTGATCACCCAGTCCATAATGCACTGAGCACCTACAGCTTTTCCTGCAGGTGGAGGTCCCACAGGAGGGTAGGCTCATATAGCTGGGGCAGGCTGGGCCCTTCTGGCTAAAGCCTGACCTCAAGGTCCTCACCCTCAAGTTCTTACCTTTGGCCTAGCTCCAGAGTAGGACCTTGTCCTGGGCAGGTTCACCTGGTCCCTTGCTCTTGCAGTCTTCATAGGGATGTTCTGAATCTTATTCTGGCCCCTCACCTGGGACCTGTTCACCTTGGGAGACCCCACAAGGGGCAAATTGTCCCAGACAGCATAGCTTCTGGATCACTGAGGTGGTTCAGAGTAGGACCTCTACACCTTCACACTGAAAGGAACCAGTTGAGGTGATTTGGGGGTCTGATCAGGATGCCTCCTGGACACCTCCTAGATGAGGTGTTTTGGACATGAGACCCTGGAACAGACCCAGGACATGCTGGAGAGCTTGTATCTCTTGGCTGGCTTGGAAACACCTTGGGGTGCTTCTGGAAGTGCTGGAGGAGAGAAAGGTCAGGCATCTCTGATCCAACTGAAGCTTCTGTGATCTGGATCCTGGTAGGTGGCAGAAACTGTATGGATGGACCTGAGTAATGACCAACGTTTCCCTGTGAGCCGAACGCTCAGGCTGCAGACTGCCCTAAACACTCACTTTATCACAGTTTTTTCTACTCTTAGCTCAGTATGATGTCATTAAGATGGAATCTTACTAATATGGCCAACTAAGGCACAGAAGCCCCGCCCACCTGTTGTTCAACCAATCAGAAAAAGCCATAGTGGTCTTAAACAGGGAGTCGCTGAAACAGCCTGTTTCCGACAGAGGATGAAATGAGGTCTGCATGTCAACATAAACGCCACATAAAACTGCAAATTCTCAACTAGCAACTAAAGTTTTTACCAGTTTGAGTTTTTAAATATTAATTAGTTTGATTTTCAGATTTTTTTTAGGACCCTGAAAGTTTTTCAAAACTTGCCAGCAGCCAGTCAGTGGGGTTTTCCACTTCATCATGGACAGTTGAAGTTTCCAGCATGTCTCTGGATTAATACAGTTATAGCTTTTCATATTTATAAGTTCATTGTTTTGAGAGCTGTGTGTAGGAAACATGCGAGACATGGACAAAAGTATTGGAACGCCTCCACATCCCACCTCCAGCAGCTTTTCTGACCTCCCATTCTAAACCCAGAGACATTAATATGGAGCTGGTCCCTCTGCAGCTGGAACAGCTTCCACTCTGCTGGGAAGGCTTTCTACAACATGTTGGAGTGTCTGATCTGTGAGGTCACACACTGATGTTGGATGAGAGGGTCTGGCTCACAATCTCTGTTCTAGTCACAAAGGTGTTGGATGGGGTTGAGGTCAGGGCTCTGTGTGGGCCTCATCCAGTCATGTCTTTATGGAGCTTGCTTTGTGCACTGGGGCACAGTCATGCTGGAACAGAAAAGGACCTTCCCCAAACTGTTCCCACAAAGCTGGAAGCATAGAATTGTCCAAAAAAGAAGTCAGGCAAACTTACGGGAAAAAACAGCTCATTTAAAAGGAAAACTGGCAAATGTGGTGGCATCCTATTACAGTACCACGCTGGAATTCAGTGGCTCTTTAGCGCCACCCATTCTTTCGCTCATGTTTGGAAAGAGTGCATGGCTAGCTGCTGGTTTAATGGGACTGAATCAACAGCTGAATTCATCAGTAACAGCTGTGTCCACATACTTTTGTTGTGGGTTACTGGGCACAGTGGGTCCTAACAGCAACAGGATTTGTCTCTTAGATATCAGTTTGTCCTTCAGCTTTTTTTCTTCTCATGAACTTGCAGGTTGAAGACGCCTTCCACAGAGTGCCTGGCTTCAAAACCGTCCACATCGTGGAATTCAGGTACAGTTTGACTTTCAGACGACAAAGTCTGAAGTTTGAACCTGAGCTCTACATGTTTCTGTTCTGAACCCTGCAGCCACTGAGCGTGCTAGTTCCTTAAACACTGTGATAGTTTGGCAACATCAGTCTCCTGAAGGAAGGATCTAAACTGTCCTCCTTCTGGAGTTAAAGTGGACAAATTGGACTTTTTAAAGAGTGCAGTGATGAAGTGACATGTGAGTTGACAGTTGGTCTTCTGTCTTCACGTATTGATGTGCTGTTTCGTCTGTGTTCTCAGGCCTCAGAAGGACCTGGAGCGGTAAGTCTGTCAAACCTTCACGCTTTCATTAAGCCCTGATTGCAGCTGCGCTGCCTCGTACAGACGGCCGGCTCAGATGGAAATAAATCGCCGTGCAGATTACAGGTCTAAATGTCGTGCTCTCCTCGTCATCACGTCTTCACAAACTGTCTCCCCTCCTAAAGCCCCTTTGACCTGCCTGTCACGGTAAATAATGCCTCTGCGGCTACTCTGCTCTAATTTGCACTTAACGTCTTTACCGGCAGTCAATCAGCTCTTAAGTGGGATAAGTCGTTGGTGGCTTCAGGCCACCTGTAGACCCTGCAGTGTTACCGTTAAAGGTTTATGACAGGCGTCTGTCCAGGAAGCCCCACCTGAGGACTTGTCTTTGTGAGCTCCTAAAGCCACCTGAACGGCTGCAGGAGAAGGAAGGTGACGTGGCTGTGAAGTGTGGTTAGAAACATTTCAGATAATCGCATGTTTTTACCTCCCAGTGGTGAGTAAAGATGAAAAATGTCCTTTTTAAACCACATTTGACCTGTAAGAACTTAGAGCTGATTCTTATCTGACCATGTTTGGACAGTTTTTGTGTCTTCATTGGAACCAGGAACTTCCACTGGTTTTCCACCTAACCTCACCCATCCACCTGCACATTTCCTGTCCTCATCAGTTCCTGATAAGAATTCTGTCTGAGTTACAGTGACAGGTTCTCTGATAACATCCTGATTAGATTCTGTGATCATGTCTGGATAGAATCTTGATAAAGATGAGAAACTGCTCTGACGAGGTTCAGATGTTTGCAGAGATGTGAAGCTAACCGATCGGTCCTGCTCTGGTCCTGTCAGGGGTTTGGTGGTCCTTGTTCACTACGCCATCACTCTCGAGGTGGATGGCAGCGGCATCGCCAACGACACGCTGGACTTCATCTCCCTGCAGAACAACCTGGTGGAGAAAAACTACCCCGGCGCCGCTGAGCAGCCCACTGTCGTCTACACCATCACCGACTTCCGAAACTACATCACCGAGGCGCTGCACAAAGACAACTTCATGACCAACAACAGCCTGGAGGCGCAGGGCGACCCGCTGCAGCTGGAGAATGGTACCACAAGGCTGTCCTATGATCCAATAACATGTAGAACCTCCTTCAGCAGCAACAAGTTGCAGCAATAGTTTTCTGTATGACTTTATCAGTCTCTCACATGGTTGTGGAGGGATTTTGGCCCACTCTTCTTTACAGCGTTGCTTTAGTTCATTTATTTATACACAGCTCTCTTAAGGCCCCATCACAGCATCTCAGTGGGGTTGAGGTCTGGACTTTGACTGGACTATTCTGTTAGAGATTTGCTGCTGTGCTTGGAATCATTGTCCTGTTGCACAAGCCAGTTTGGGCCAAGCTTTAGCTGTGGGACAGATGTCCTCACATTTGACTCTAGAATACTTTGGTATACAGAGGAGTTCATGTTGGACTCATGACTGCAAGGTGTCCAGGTCCTGTGGCTGCAAAACAAGCCCAAATCATCATCCCTCCACCACCGTGCTGACAGTTGCTATGAGGTGTTTGGTTTTCTTTGCATTATGGTCAAACATGTCCACTTTGGTGTTGCCTGTCCAAAGTACATTGCGCCAGAAGTCTTGACCCACCCTCTGGCAACCCTTCCAAACGAGCCATATTTGTTCAGTCTTTTTCAAACTGTCCTGTCATGAACTTTAACCTTTAACCTGCTAACTGAGGCCTGTAGAGTTTGAGTTGTAGCTCTTGGGATTTTTGACCTTTGGCTGACCTTGCTGGGACATCCACTCCTGGGAAGATTGTGTCATTGTGTTAACACACACCTGAATGCTCCAGCAGCTCACACTGATGATGACCAGCAGGTCCTGGATGATCCTGACCTCTGAGTTCCTTCAGACAGAATAATAATACCTTACACATGACTGTATGAAGTCCTGTGAAAACTTTATTTTCACAGGACTTTATACACACACATAAACTGAAAAGTATTCTGTTTGTCAACTTCAACAAGTAAATCTGATGACTTTTGAGCATTTATTTCATTTATTTTTGGTGTAAGCCTGTTTTATGTAGTGCATTACATATGTTCACTGTGAGTTAAACCAGTAAGTCTGTTTAAGGCTCAGTTTAAAACAAAGATGACTGCATGTGTGTCTCCTGAACTCTTTTACTCTTCCAGATTGTATTATTTACTTTGAAAAAGCTTTGTCTCTAGTCAGTCTTCTTTCTTTCTGCAGCAGAGAATTTGCCGCCTGCTGTGAAACCAACAAGTCAGCCAGCTGACACTTACGACAACATGGTGAGGCCAATGAAAACACAGCGCATCATTCAAATCTTAGTTCTGCTGACTGTCACTCACACATAATTTATGGTGGATCGCAGGTTTTGGAAACTAATCGAGTCCCTGGTTCAAATCAAAGCTGCCATTAACTGTAAGTAAAACTTTATGCTGATGACACTCTTCAAATAATTTCTGTTTCAAGGATAACATCCTAGCTGCAGAGAAGCCACCTGATGCTCCAGCTCACGAGGAAGACAACAATGATGCTTTCCTGAAGAAAGACGACTTCCTGTTTGACCCCTTCAACCAGTGGAAAGGGCAGCAACTCGATGGTGCGAGCGAGAACGACGTCTTCATGTTAGATGAGAGCACAACATATCCAATGACCATCGAATTCCCAGAGAAGACCTTTGACATGGAGACTGAAGGCAGGGAAAACTTTCTTTTCATACAGAGCAGTGATGAGTTTATACATTTTAAAAACAAATATAGCATCAGCACATGTGTACCATCGCTAAATGCTTAGAGGTGGTTCTGAGATCTGCCTGTCAGTGATTTTGGTTTATATTTTACCTTTTAAAAAAAATGAAGATGACTGTTATTTATTTTAGTTTTGATGACCATGAAAATGGTCAGTTTTCCTTTAGAGCTCTGAGGAGGAGGATCATGGCAGTAAATTTGTTCATGCATTTCTCCTCCTTACAGATACAGGAAAAATTGAAGATGAGGGATTCTTCTTGCGTAACGCTCCGCCTAGCAGCCATCTAGGTTCTTCTGCAGCCGCTGGGGTCACACAGGATGATGGCTCCGGATCTGGGTCTTCTGGAGACAGCCAGGGAGCTGATCTCTGGACCTGGCAGACTTTAGTGACATCTGACAGGATGACAGAAGATGACAGCCTGGAGATGTTCCCACCGCCTGATCTGGAGGAGGCTGAAGAGGAGGACCTTGATGTGGGCAAAGTTGCTGTTGAGGCATTAACCACTGAGAAAGCTGATCTGGCTGTACAGACAACAACAGTTCTTGCTTTTGAAGAAAAATTTTCAGGACACGCTGAGAAACCATTTCTGGATGAGGTCCTGGTGACTCCGCACATAAGCACTGATCCCTGGTACTCAACCACGACCCAGGCACCTGTATTCTCACCTAAAGAAACTCTAACTGTTGAACTTTCCATACAAACAGTGGAAGCGTCTGGTATATATGATGACTACTCTTTAACTGAGCCACAAACCCATATGGGGGCAGTCACAGAATCTCCTGAACCGGAAGTTTGGACTCGGGAAGAAGCTGTTTTTGCTGGACCACCTGATTCAGTAGTTAGGCTTCAAGAAACCTTTGAAGAAGTGGAGGTACCTACTGAAGCAGGAATAGAGCTTCCAATAGTTACAGCTGAATCCAAATCAGCAGAGGGTGGACCTGCGAGAGTGGAGGTTAAAGTCACGGTTGCACCTAAAGCACCTGAAGTCCCTGATATGGACACTCCCTCAACCCCGCCTAACTTTGTAAAAGTCAAAGCAGTCGCAGATGGTGAATTAAGCTTTGATATCATCACTGGTGCACCATCACAACTTGAGGTCATCACAGAAAAAACTAAACTGCTGCTGCCAGAAACTGAAAAAAGGGATCAGATTGAGGTTTTGGAAGAGCAGAATATTGGCACAACAGCAGCACCAGCGATGGAAGTACAAGATGAGGACTTGATTGTGGATGAAGTAATCATCGCCAAAACAACACCTGCTACTCCAGTCCCAGCTCTATCTTTAAGTCCAGACCACAAAAGTGACATCGCGCTCTCACCAGAGAAGGACTCGCCGTTTACTCGAGTGTCAGATTCAGTGCCAGAGGATGAGGATCTGATTCACCATGAGCACCCAAACCATGAAGATCTTACTGAAGCTCCAGTAAGCACACCGTCTTCAGATGGTCCACAATCAAAACCAGGAGTGGTTCACCATGAAGATCTTTCTGAAGCTCCAAAAAGCACACCATCTTCAGATAGTCCACAATCAAAACCAGGAGTGGTTCACCATGAAGATCTTACTGAAGCTCCAAAAAGCACACCATCTTCAGATGGTCCACAATCAAAACCAGGAGTGGGTCACCATAAGCACCCAAACCATGAAGATCTTACTAACGCTCCAACACGCAAACCGTTTTCAGACAGTCCTCAGACAAAACCAGGAATGGTTCACCATGAGAGCCCCACCCATGGAGATCTTACTGGAGCTTCAGATGACCCTAAAACAACACCAGGGGAGGTTGTTGTAAACCAGTCAAAAAGTCCTCCATCTGGTGCTGTGGAAGGGTTTCCAGCTCCAGAATTGACTGGTACTTTGGATGCAAACGTGGACAGTGATGTCGTCCACATTCCAACTTCATCCCTGCAGAAAGTCAACCACAGCACTCCTATGACTGAGCGTCAACCTGCTGATCACAGTTTTTCTGACATGCCCAGCATCGCTGTCAGCTTTGATGTTTTCCAGTATGGTACCGCGGCAACTGAAAGTGACAGCAGTGGCTTCTCCAGTGGTGCTCAGGGCTCTGACTTGGATGCCATTGCTTTACCGACTCGACCTGGCAGAGCGCTGACGGTTTTCTTTAGCTTGAGGGTGACCAACATGGTGTTCTCCATGGACCTCTTCAACAAGAGCTCACCAGAGTATAAAGCCCTGGAGCAGCGCTTCCTGCAGCTGGTGAGGACTCGAAGAATCAGAACTGAGTGAGTAAGAAGCTTCTAGTTCAGATTCAGTACTCCCAACACGTCTCTGTCTTTGCCTCACAGCTAGTCCCGTACCTGCAGTCCAACTTGAACAACTTCCAGAACCTGGAAATCCTCAACTTCAGAAATGGCAGCATTGTGGTAAACAGTCGGATGAGATTTGGTAAACCAGTACCCAGAGGGGTCACCAATGTTGTCTACTTGATCCTGGAAGACTTCGCCAACACTGCCTACCAGACCATGAACCTAGCCATTGATAAGTACTCTCTGGATGTTGAATCAGGTAGGACTGAAGTTACATCTGACACTTTAAAGAAGCTACCAGCTTTGTTAAACGCGGGTCTTTGAAGGCTGATAGAGAAAGTTTTGTTAGAAAGATCAAGTCAAAAGTTACGATACACAAGTAAAGAATTCTTTTTGGTGCAGGTTTGCTGCAACTTCTAAAAACTAAAGACCAGATCACTTTGTTAGAGATAGAGCTGCTAATTCCTTGGATTCTTCATTCAGTTTCCTTTTTCCTGTTCGTCTATTTGAATTTTTCTATATCTGAATCAAACATCTGTTTGTCCATATTTTGTATATTATACAAAAGCAGAGTTTGCTGGGGCTCTTGTTGCTGTGATGCTCCTCAGACTCTGGTAAATCCTCAGTTTGTATGCACAGCGTCTCAGCGGCTGTCAGAGCTGTGATCTAATACCTGAGATAATCTGTCTGGCAGGAACGTGAGCGGCAGCAGCCCTCACTGACTCACACCCACAGGCATCATCCGTCTATCTGAGCCCAGACCAGGTGTTCCCACACGCCGTGGGTTCTTTATAGCTGCAGGTCTTTGAGCTTAGACAGATAGGGTTCCTGTGTGGGTTTCAAAAGAGTGTAGAGAAGGAACTTTTGATTCTTGGTGTTTGACTGGAATTACAATCCATTACTGACATATAAACCAGAATTGTTCCCGTCACTGCAGATTTCAGGGATGATCTGCAAAGATGGAGATTTTATTTTGCTGGTCATCTTTCCTCCATCTCTGCTGCTGAGCTGCAGCTCTGTAATCTGTCTGAGCCAATCAGAGGAGCTCCTCGCTGCCACCTAACCCTAATCTACAGCAGTGAGTCACTGCATCAGGACTCACTGTGGACATATAATCAGTTTACTCCTCTCATCTTCACTGTACTCTGGAGGCAGGTTTTCCATTGCACAAGGACACGTCAGTGCTGAGGTCTTACAAAGGCCGCGGTGGTAGAGCTGCTCTTACAGAGGTTTCCTGAGAGTCGTAGCAAACTCTTCAACTAACAAGAGGTTCCCTCAGATGTATGCTGCAAACACTCAGGAGTCCCCCAACTGGTTTGGAGCCATCCCCCAACCCGATGACCCAGTTTCTCCCAGTTATACATAAAGCAGACAGACAGACAGAGAAAGAGACGGACGGACAACACTGGTGAATGGACCGGGGTAAACTTAGCCACAACCCAGGCCCTTACCCATGATCGCCAGAGGTGGAGCCAGGCGGTGCAGCCTTCATCATTGCAGCGCCCCCTATGACCCTGGAAAGGGTAATGGGACTGATATGGTCTTCTTGCTCTTCTCACTTGCTGTTTGCTCCTCAGGTGACCGGGCCGATCCCTGTAAGTTCCAGGCGTGTAACAAGTTTTCCAAGTGTATGGTGAACCAGTGGTCGGGCGAGGCCGAGTGTGTGTGTAACGCTGGCTATCTGAGCGTGGACGGCCTGCCGTGTCAGAGCATCTGCGAGGTGCAGCACGACTTCTGCCTCAACGATGGCAAATGTGACATCATCCCCGGCAAGGGCGCCATCTGCAGGTAGGAAGGGGTTAAAATGTCAGGGCTTAATCCTTTGCAGGAAGAAGGTCAAATTGAATGATTACATTTTTTTGCATGATGCTAACATTTTTCTCTTCTTGTTTCACAAATGTTTCTGTGTTTTATGTCTTCTTGGTTTCATTCTTCAGTAGAGCGCCACACACTGGACCACTATGTAATCACTATTTACCATGCAGTGATGTCTGAGATGCCTATGAATGCACTAACTTGGTGACTTTTCAAAATAAAGTCTAAATAGTCAACTTTTGGCAAATATAAAAGAAAGGTAGATACAGAAATAGGCCGTTTGTTTCCCAGTACAAGCAGATAGGCATCGGATGGAGGACTGATGAGCTAATGGCGTGCAAGTGCATCTTTCCATCTGTCCACAGTTCACAAGACTCACTACTGCTCCTAGAGTGTAGGCCAGCATTTAGTGAAACGTACGCACAATGATCAAAATGAATGTTTGTGAATCTTTGCCATCTATGCACGAATACCATCATTAGGTTTATTTATGGCATAATAATGTCTTAAGCTAGGTTAAGGCCGGTTACGAACTAAGGTCCTGGCATAGGCACAGCATCGGCTCCCGGCAGCCGATAATAGAACAATAACCTGATTTCCCCACATGATCAGCATAACTTCCTGTTTTTATGAGTGGAAAACTTGAAGGTCAGTTTACAACATTCCCGTATCACTGTTCCTATATTCACTTTTCCTGTCATGCTGGCAGATTTTGGTTGGTTCTCCTCTTTTAGATGTCTAATAGTGCTGTGCCTTTGCCACACATGTTACTGCTAGATGGTGATTGTCACGATCTTATTGTTCATGATCATGGAGGGAGTGGTCCTGTTGGTTGACTCCCACGTTAGGAAGGTGTCATTGGGGCCATCCTATCACCATTATGTTAACATGAGTAATATGGTCACACATCTTCATGCTTCTGATGGCCATGGTTACTACAGACCACATAGTCACAATACTCCTGAACTCAAACACTTATATTTGGTTAGGAACCAGATTCATTTGTCCTATATGGCCGTCTGTGGGCCTCCTTGACTTCTCAGTGGGTTTTAATTCCCATTAGTTTTTGCATTATAACCAAGAAATGACAAAAAACTAATCACTTCCCTTCTGTACTTCATACATTACAATAACCTGTCAGTTGGGGTGGTTTGTAAGTCAAATGAGCTGCTACACGCACTCATGTTGTAGGTTCTTATCCAAGATCAATGTTTTTGTGCACAGTCCCTGAAAATTAAAACGAAGAAAGTAAAGATAGAATCACTTCCAAAATGAAAGCAGTTTATGGAGTAAAGAAAAATGTAAAAACAAGCTCAAATCGGGAGATAAATATAAACTACAGGAAAATCTCAGTATGTTTATTTGCACCATATGTGCTATAAGTGGTCCCCGGGCAGAATAAATGATTAATATCAACAACCAAAATATGAGGCAACAGGTACTAGTTTACAGTTAGTCACTACAGTACACAAAAGTATCACTAAAAGGAAGCCTTGTGTAAGATCTGCCTCAACTGTCCTTCTACATGAATAACTGTATCATCTGCATACAGCTGCATATTAGCTTAGGGTAGCTAAATAATATGAATCTGAAATGTTCCTAAAACCTTGAGGGACACCTATGTAGCATTTAGACAAACTGTTAATTGAACAGAAATTAAAACATATAAAAGTGTATTGTCTGTATACATGTGAATGTTGACTGCTGTACAGATTAGTGCAAGGCCAGTAATATTGATATTAAACACAAGTGAACCTTAAATAAAGCTTTGGAGATTGCCATTAGAACACTTAAGTATAGTGTTTTGTGGTTTTACTGGAAATCTAACCTGTAACTTTTGCTGCAGGTGTCGTGTTGGAGAGAACTGGTGGTATCGTGGTGAACACTGTGAAGAGTATGTTTCTGAGCCATTGGTGGTAGGCATTGCCATTGCTTCAGTGGCTGGTTTCCTCGTGGTGGCGGCTGGGATTATCTTCTTCCTGGCTAGGACGCTACGAGAGCAGTACGATGGAGAGGATACGGAGGATCCCTTACGGTATAACATCGTCATTTATGAGCAAATGAAATGAGAAAAATACATTTTAAGAAGGTAAACTTTTAACTTTCATTATCTTCCAGGCGAGGTGACAGTGTGCCAACACTGGAACGTGCCACCAAGTTCAACCCAATGTTTGAGAGCGACCCGGTCACTGCTCAGTACTACCGCCGCTATGATGACGAGGCACCTCAGTACTATCGTCACTGTGACCACGCCCTCCCTCGCTACAGTAGTTGTGCCAGCGTAGACGACTCCAGAGACCTCGGCAGTGAAGAGATACAAAACATCTATCAAAACACAACGCTCTCTAAAGATGTACGTGTTTGTTTAGGCAAAACCTCAGCTCTGTTAAACTTTGTGTCATCTGCATACAAGTTTAGTTTAATATTGCGTCTGACAAGTTCAAGTTAAGTTTCTGAAGTGGCATCAAAACTGAGCCTTGTTGAACACCAAGAACCCACCAAAGCCCTTAAACCTTAAATAAAAGCAGCTGAGTGTTGTCAGTCTCAGTGTTATTGATGAAAGGGCTGCACCATTGGTGGATCAGAGAAGGTGACTTTCATCTCCCACTCAGAGCTTGGGCTTCAGTTCTGTACGCTCAGTAAAATGAGACGCCTCAGACAGAGCTGACCAACTGTTGTGACATTTTTCTGGCTCAGAGGTTTTCGGTCTCAGCGGGAGGTCTGTACTATGCAGACGAGTATTTTTACCTGCAGGAGCTCCTCCTCTTCCACAAACATGTTTTCTCTGTGCTGACCTCCAACCTCTCTGCAGGAGATCCAGGAGCGCCTGCGGATAATCGAGCTGTGTGCAAGGGATCAACACTTCGCAGAATTTGTGCGACAGACTCAGGTGTAAGTGTTTAAATCCTGTTTGTGGTAGGTGTGAACATGCAGTTTAAAGCTGTGTTTTCTGTTTAATCCTGGTTTGAGTCATCTCCAGTGGGAATTTAATCCCCCCTGATGAAGCAATGTGTTGAACATTTCATGATGAGCAATATTTCAAGAGTTTTGTGCTCAGGAAAACTAAAGTGAATCTGGTGAAACGTCCTTTGCGGTTACAGCAGCAGCCTCTGGAGAAGCTTCAGAACAAACTGTTTTAAACTTGAGCTGATCTCCTCCATGATGAGGAAAAACATGGGAAACATTTAAAACCAGCAGGAAAAGCCTGGCGAGGAACATTAAAGAGCGCTCCGACCACAGATATGCAGAAACATACAAACAATGTCCGTCCTTCCTCTCTCTGCTCGCCTGTTTATGTTTTGGTTAAATTTGGGTTTTTTTCGTGGTTTGGAAGTCGTCTGGTCGAACCTCATCAGTCTGCGGCCAAAACCGCCAAACTAATCCAATTTTCTCTTGTTTGGTGGAGCAGATTCCTGGAGAGGAGAGGGAGCTCCACCACATAACCAGCAGCAGCCGCTGACCTCCAGGTACCAACACCCCACCTGTGTCTGTTTACCCTGTTAGGTAATGTCTTCGTAAGCTGCAAACTGAAAGGACTCAAAGCTTCAGGCTGCACAACACTACCCATGATGCATTGCAAATTTAGATTATTTCTGAAGGGAAGAGCATGGGTTTAATTAGAATCTGCATGTTGCTGCAAACTGAACCTGATTTCTGGACATCCTGTCCGCCCTCGGCTTGTGTTTGGGTCCTCCGTCCCCTCCTCCTGTCGGTTGTGTGTGAGCACTCATGCTGTGGGTTTCTTTTTAAAAGGTTTGTAGGACTCGGTTTAGATTTCCAAACCTGGGCAGCTGCCTCCATTTCCAATTCGCTCAAACCAGGGGAACTGTGAACACATCTTAAAGCAGATGTGGAAAACAGTCAGCTTGGTGGTTTTGGAAAGTTCACCAACCTTCTCTGAGTGAAGGTTTCAGACACACAGGTCATGTGACCTCATGAGTAAATGTTATTTCTACACGTTCTGGTTGTGTGAAGAGGAAACATTTAGGTTACCACACCAGAGTGACCTCCACAGTTGTTTCCATATATTTGTGGACAGTTTTTGTGAAGGTCAGCGTTCAGTTTGAGGTGTTGAACAAAAACAATACAATAAGTGTTGAGGAACGACGTCCGTTTCTAGCTAGTTCCATGAGCTCAAATGAAGCGGTGTTGATTTAACCCTTTGCTGACAGGTGAAGTGTGACCCATGAGCATCAGTAAAGAACAGAGCTCCTCCTCTGACCTCCTTTCCTTTAGCGATGCTGCTCGTGGTTCTTCTGCTTCAGCGGTGAGATGGTTGAATAGTCCACTTCTTGTCCTTCAGAAACTCCTGCTCTGCTTTCACAGGATCTTTTGTCTCCAAGTCCATGTGGGTTACAAAACCTTCTCCGTTTGGCTGAATGTGAGCAGACTGTTGTTCTGTCTTCTCATGTTGCCAGTTACCCGTTGCCGCTGGACGCCATCCTTGTCCATGCATCACAGTGTACCCACTGTGGTGTTCAGCTCATGCTGATGCTTCAGATCATGAGTCGTTCCAAGCCTTAGTCTAAAGTCGACTCTATCCTTTCTGTTCTTGATGATGATTGGTTCTCGCCTTGTCCTGACTCGTCCTGGTTTCCTCTGTGGGGAACTTTGCTATTGCTGTATCAACTTCCTGCAGAGTGCTTGTGACTTGCCTGGATGCTGTGAAGGAGGTGTTAGGATGTTCTCCAAATGAACCAAACTTCTGATTTGTCCTCTCCTGATGTTCTCTGATGGGGTCATTTTGTGTTTGCAGTTGGAGGAAGACCTCTTTCACTGCACTGAACTCTGCATGAAATCAACTTTTAGATGCCACACTTGGAAACATCTCCAGGCCTTTGACTTGCTCAGTTTATGAACATGAGCAAAACATGTCCACAAAGCATCTTTTTACTGTATCGTCCAATTATTTTTAAGCTCCTGAAGACGAGGTCCTGCCCCAAGTGGGGGAGTTCAAGTATCTCAGGGTCTTCTTCACGAGTGAGGAGAGGATGGAGCAGGAGATGGACAGACAGACAGATCAGAGCAGCATCTGCAGTGACGTGGACGTTGTACCGGTCTGTCATGGTGAAGAGGGAGCTGAGCTCTAAGGAACTTTCTCCACTGGGCTGCTGGACTCACTCTGAGAGGGTGAGGACCTCAGTCATCCAGGAGAGGTTCAGAATAGAGCTGCTGCTCCTGCACATCCAGAGGAGCCAGTTGAAATGGTTCATCTGATCAGAATGTCTCCTGGACGCCTCACACTCGAGGTGTTTCAGGCACGTTCAACCCCTCAAATGAAAGCTGAGAGTCTGCTGCAGTCACAGAATATCTGTAACCTAAATATTCTTCAGTAAACCAGTAAGAACAAAAACTGGGTGAATGTCCAGCTCTTATGGACCAAAATGTACCTCCAAGTCTTGACCAAGGAACGCACGTACAACCCTCACTACTGTATGTTACTCCTCAGTCAGAAGACTTTCTATGTAGTGGTAAAATTAGAATGTCTGCAAACATCTCAGTGTGGAAACAAACCCACAGAAGAAACATCTTCTGCTAACTGCAGGTAGCAGCAAAGTTTATGGAGTTATTGTCTAGCTGTTCTCCTCCTAAGACATGTGGTTTGTCTCATGAAAACGTGTTGATGCCTTCGTTTCTCTACAGAAACCTGCCTTTGTGACTTGTGGAAGGGAGGAAGAGCCGGCTGCCTTGCTGCTTCCCATCATCTCCAGGGCGGTGAAGGTGACCAGATGCTCAAACATTTGGAAGTTTATTTTCTAAGAGCTCCGATTTCCTCCAGAGAGACCCTGAAGTGAACTTTGGGTTGCCTGTTCCTGTACATACTGTGTTATCTGCTCTGGACGAACACTTCAGTCTCTGTCAGCATGTCTTACCTCTGTCTTACACTTTGTCCTTCAGTTTAAATTCAAGGGTTTCTGTTTGTGTCCCGACCTGCTCGTCACCGCTGGCTTTTGTCTTTTTTCTGACGTGGTTTTTTTCGGGACGGCCGTGAGTTGCAGCGCTCCTCCCCATCAGTGCCTTTGCTGCTCTGGTAGCTTTTTCTGGGCTATAATGTGTAGAATCTCAGAACCCTTGATTTAAAAATGCATCCTCATAAAACCATGCTCATCAGTGGACCTCCTGTTTTTATCTTCTGCTTCACGTTCTTCCAATCAGACACTTTACAAATGTGAATGTTTACATCCAGTAGTCTGTGCTGGAGTGTTAACTGATGCGTAGAATATAGCTTGTCTCTGTATGTAGATCTTTTTGAAGTTCCACAAAATTACTATCATGTTCCAACAAGTTATTGTCTTGTTCAGAGAAGTTACGTCCTGTCCAGGAAGTTATTATTCAGACAAGGCCTTGCCTAGTTTGAAAAGGTTACTGTCGTCTTCCAAGATGTGATAATGATTCCAAGAAGTTACTATCTTGTTCCAACAAATTATTCTGGTACTCAGAGAAGTTACTATGTTGTACCGATAAGTTACTGTCTTGTTCTGACATGTTTCCATCTCTTTAGGAGAAGTTTCTGTTATTGGAAAGTTGCTATTTTGTCCAAGTAATGATTTAGTTCCAACAAGGTACTACCATCGAGTTGGTGTCTTCTTCCAAGGTGTCATAATGTTTCAAGAAGTGCTCCCAGAAGTTCCTCTCTCGTTCTGTGACAGCATCTTGGTAAGCAGTTCCTACCTGGGTCTGATAAGTTAAGATCTTGCTTCAGGTACTCTGGAAACGTACTACCTTGACCCAGAGAGTTGCTTCCACTGACAACAGACTGACTTGTTCTGAGTAGGTGTTATTGTTCATACCAGGTATTATCCTGCACCCAGCCAGTTACTATCTTCCTCCAGGAAGCTGTTCTGTTTCTGACACGTTACCATCTTGTTTCTGTTCTAAAAGCTTCGCTCTGAATGTTTGGACAGAATTGATTAATTTGCTGTTATGATGGCTGCACAAGATATTAACTTCAATAAAAGGAATAAACCATATGTGAACCAGGTGCTAAGAAAGACACAAATACTCTTACCTGGTGTTTGGGAGTACCCAAAACCCAGCAAACACAAAATCTCATCAGCAGCAGAACCTCTTCAAAGTTCTTTATTTTCTGTCTTTTTCTAATTACTTGAATTTTGTTTGTTGCTTTGACTTGAATGGTTTCTACTGAGCGTAGATGATAGTCCTCCAGCTGACTGATCGTTATTGTCATGTTTAGTTTATATTTGTCACCATAGAGCCCTCAAATCCATGACGACCCTTTCAGAAGTCATTTGACGACTCATCAGGCTCCTCAACCCCAAACTTCTTCTGTTCAACATTCAGGGACACGTCAGGTTTGTGTGTCCTGGGCTCTGTCTGGTTCTGTCACTGTGTTTTGTATTGTGTTTTCTATGTGTTACGTACGACCAGTGGAAGAGGTGATAAAAAATGAATTACCCACAATGCCCTAAAACACACCATCGATTGTAATTTATCCACAAATAGTGTGAAGAGGGAAAGAAACTCAAGAATCCTGAGTAACTGATCTGCAGAATCACATTTTCTAAAATAAAATGAATATTTTTTACACAATCATTTGTCTCACATGATGTTTTTTTCAAGACAATAAATCCAAGAAGAAGAAAAAAATCTCCATGGTGAGAGGTAAACAGTCACACTTGAAGGACAAAAGTATTGGGACACCTCCACATCCGACCTCCAGCAGCTTTTCTGACCTCCCATCCTAAACCCAAAGACATTAACATGGAGCTGGTCCCTCTGCAGCTGGAACAGCTTCCACTCTGAAGGCTTTCTACAACATGTTGGAGTGTCTGATCTGTGAGGTCACACACTGATGACAGGGTCTGGCTCACAATCTCTGTTCTAGTTCATCCCAAAGGTGTTGGATGGGGTTGAGGTCAGGGCTCCGTGTGGGCCAGTCACGTTCTTCCACATCAAACTCATCCAACCATGTCTTTATGGAGCTTGTTTTGTGCACTGGGGCACAGTCATGCTGGAACAAAAAAGGGTCTTCCACAAACTGTTCCCACAAAGTTGAAAGCTTAGAATTGACCAAAATGTTTTGGTAACCCAGGACAACTCCAGCAAAACAAACCCATAGCATTATCCCTCCTCCACCCAACTTTACGTCAGACAGGTAACGCTCTCCTGGATTCACCAAACCCAGACTGCTCCATCAGACTGACAGGTAGAGCAGTGTGATTGGTCACTCCACAGAACATGTTTCCACTGCTCCAGTGGCAGTGTGTTTTACACCACACTATTGTTTGGTGCTGTAAGGCCTGCATGAACCTCCTGGTGCACAGTCTTTGTGCTGATGTTAATGCCAGAGGAGTTCTGGAACTCTGCAGTTATTGAGGCAGCAGAGTGTTGGACACTTTTCCACACTCTGCTGCCTCAGCACTCGGTGACCCCGCTCTGTAACTTTACGTGGTCTGACACTTGGTGGCTGAGTTGCTGTGGTTCCTAAATGCTTCCACTTTGCAATAATCCCACTTCCAGCTGATGGTTGTTTACACATTCACTCTACAAGCAAAAGGTCCCTGGTTAGATTCCAGGTGATGGTACAAGCCCCTCTCACCATGGAGGGTTGCATCAGGAAGGGCATCTGGTGTAAAACCTCTGCCAAATTACCAGCGTGGATTAACCTGCTCTGAGGACCCCTTGGGGAGCATACAGGCGAGCAGCTGAGGGTACCTAGGACCCACCCGGTCTTCTTGGTGAAGATGATGAGACTCTGCTAGGTCTCGTTCTTCATCATTAGAAAGTCAAACAGAATCAGAGGGACTGAACACGTTTGTGCTTCTTCCTCAGCTGCTGGCAGCAGGAACGTTTGAGGACTTCGGGGGGTTTTGTTGCGTAACTGTAAGGGTGTGGTGGTGTTCTCACAGGAAGCCTGTCACAGCTGTCAGAAATGACTGATGTCTGCTGGACTCCACAGCATCACAGGATCCAGATCTGACCAGCGTGTTTATTTCCATAGCGATGATGTTTCCACAGTCGGCTCTTCGGAAAGTCTCGGCTCAAACGTGTGAAACGCCCTCCGTCCTCCTCCAGCTGTCTATTTTTAGTTTTTCCAGGGCTTGCTTTTGATTTGAGGAGAGAACTCGCTGCACGTTTTGGACGCCGTCCCTTCTCCCTCCGTCATGTTTTTGATTTTCTCAGCTTGCATGTTTGACAGTCTTAATAAAGTTCATCACTTCTTCCTCTGAGCTCAGGCCCTGTTTAGGGTCAAACAGACTTTTGGACTCCAGCGAGATGGACCAGAAGACAAAAGAAGCTGTGACAGGATGAAATGAAGGGACGTTTTGCACCTGAAAAGGACAGACACTGCTCACCAGAGACACAAAAGTTTCAGAAAGCAGATCCTTCATAAACCACGTCTGAGCCACACAATGTCAACAGCATCATTCACTCCAACTTCCACAAACTTAACTCAGAACTACGAAGCTTTGATGTACAGTCCTGTGCAAAAGTCTCGAGCTCATTTCTTTATATGATGCAGGAAAATGAGACCTGGGCTCAAAGATTTATTTCAACATGAGTACATAAGACAAAAACAGAGTTTATAAAGTGAAGCTTTGTTCTGAGCTCCTTTATTCTCCAGCACAGCCTGAACTCTCTGAGCCAAGCTTTCTGTCTTTAAGTCGTCTTCAGGAATAGTTCTCCAGGCTTCTTGAAGGACATTCCAAAGCTCTTCTTTGGATGTTGGCTGCCTTTTGTTCTGTTCTCTGTCAACATGATCCCACACTGCTTCAATAAGGTTGAGGTCTGGGCTCTGGGGAGGCCAATCCATGACTGATAGTGTTCCATTGTGTGTTTTTCTATCCAGGTAGGCTTTTACTGCATTGGCAGTGTGTTTGGGATCATTGTCCTGCTGAAACATGAAGCTGCTGCCAATCACACTCTTTCCAGATGGTATTACAT
>VUQH01074544.1:0-15576 GCA_015106775.1 Etroplus canarensis
CTGGAAGCCAAGGCCGTAGCTGGAAAAACAATTCTCCCTGAGAACAAGACTGTGATAAGACTCTCTGCCCTATCCTTACCTCAAGGCCACCTGTGTCAGCTAGGGAATGGTTGTCTTTTTGCTCAGTCTGGGTGAAAGGAAACTCTATCTCGGGTTGAACACGATCTTAGCAATCACTTCTCCCTTCCCCACTCCCAACGCCTCCGATGCTTACTTCCACCCGATGTTGCCAGGCGGGTCTGTGTCCAGCGCCAGGTTTCGGCTGCAGGACCGGATGGCTGTTGTCCACATCGGCTCACTCCCACACCCGATACACCCCCCCCCAGCAAGTTACGTGCTTTATGTTGTAAGGTGTGAAGATTCATGTGCTTTTTTTGTGCTGAGGTGGTTTTTTTTTTCTGTTCTCAAACTGCTCTCCTCTTAGGAGCTCAGTCTGGGTGGAGCCTTTTTTTCTCCTCCTCTCCCCTCATGTATTGTGTATTTCATTGTTTTTCTACCATGCTACCTCTCTGACCTGTTTTCCCTATGTGATGTAATGTATGTATGTATGTATGGTCGGAGGGGTCCTATTTCACTGCAGGTAACATGTATGTGTGACATTGCAAGTGACAATGAAAGGCTCATTCTGATTCTGATTCTGAATACTTTATTAATCCCAGGGGGGAAATTCCACATATGCCTTTCAGCATTGATGGTGCCTTTTCAGATGTGCAGCACCACAGGCACTAACACACACTCATGTCATCTTCACACTTTTTTGGAATTGGGTTTTTTTTCTTTTAAATGAGCTTTATTTGTGAACATCAATACAAACAAATAAGGCACCAATTGTTATTCAAGACATCTGTATATACAAGGTTGAGCATAAACAAAAATAAAAGAGAGAAAAGAAAAACGAACTAAATAAATAGATCAATAACAAAAGGCAGTGTAAAACATGAGGAAAATACGCACATACACAGTGAACAAAAAGACAAATCATGACCTGAATCTCAGATAGAGAAGAGGTCTCATGTTAAATTGAATTAAAATTGTTCAATAATACAACTAATTTACGGTGTCATAGAACTGGGGTTGTTTCATAATATTTTATGAAAGAGAGAGAGAGAGAGAGAGAGAGAGAGAGAGAGAGAGAGTCGTGCTTTTATTTTGATAAGGCCATGATGTAGCCCTTCCGCCCGTCTCAGACTGAGGTTTTCGTTGGAGCCAACGGAGGTGCTCGGCTCATACCTTCGTTCGGATTTCTTCTGAGTCGCTGTTGTCCGGAGCTCCGGCCTGGTGCCCGACTTGCCTCCGCTTCCGAAGTCTGGTTGAGAAATGTTTCACCCGTGTGCGGAGGAACCGAGACACGCCAGCTTTAGCAAAACAGGTGGGTCCTTTCCTAATTTTCAGTTAGCCGCCAGTGGCTTCAGTGCCGCAGAGGGCTATCGGGGCATCGCTTCCCGTCCCCGCTCTGCTGACCACATCTGTGGAGAGGACCACCTAACGAAAGGTCGCTTTCGGAGGGGTTGGATTACATGTAATTTTATCCGCCTGCGTTACGGTCTTTGTTTGATTTTTAGCTAATGAAATATTCCCTATCCGTTTAAATGGGTTTTATCCACAACTGAAGGCCAGCGAGGTGCTCTCGCGTTTGAACACTTTGGCTCATAAACACTGAGGCTGAAAACAGCACAGTAACACACAGACTTTTCAGACTAGCTCTCATCTGTGTGCCATGCAGTGGACGCTGGAAAGACAATAAATACTTAATTTGCAACTCGGTGTTTCAGTGGTATTGTCAAGCTATTCTTGCTCCATCCTGTTTTTATGACACGAACATTGCAGGCATACTAGAGGGGTATAGTATCACTGCAATGCACATGTGAAAGCTTTTCTGTTTATGTCAGTGTCTTTTATAGCATTACTATAAGTCTTTCTGATCAGGACAAATCTGAAAACACTGGTATTGCTAGGCTAGGCACTCACAGCCGGTGATCATTTATGATAATAGCTTATGCTTGTAAGTAGTTTGTCTTTGTGCTGTGACCGTGTGTGTGTGTGTGTGTGTGTGTATGAGATCACCAGTGTGAATTTTTGTGAGTCAGCACCAGTTAGACCTTGTCCTCTCCATTCCTTGATTTGATGTCCCATGTCACTGCCAGGGTTGGGCAGATGAGTTGAGATGGGAGGCTTTGATAACTCTGTTTTGTACGAGCAGTCAGTCACGAATGATCTTAAGTGTCTAATAAATATACTTAAATATCTTTAATCTTTCCTGCTGTATTCTGGTTGAGGACAGCTTGGAGTATTTATACATTTATAAAGTACAAGTAAGACTCGTGCAGTAGTGGATTATGTCTATAGAGAGCACTGTAAATGCTGCTATATGACATAGATAGGAAACTCAGCCACACATAACATCCTTATGTTCAGAGTTCTTGAGCCACCCTTTGTTTCTTTGTAATTTTCTGAGAAAATAGGAACTAGGTGCAACTCTAATAAGCTTGAAAGTCACTATTAGGTATAGCCGCCTTTATTCTTCAACACAGCCTGAACTCTCTTAGGCAAGCGTTCTTGTAAGTTCTTGAGTAGTCTTCAGGAATAGTTCTCCAGGCTTCTTGGAGAACATTTCAAAGCTCTTTGTTGGATGTTGGCTGCCTTTTGTTCCATTCTCTGTCAAGATGATCCCACACTGCTTAAGTAATGTTGAGGTCCATGCTCTTGGAAAGTCAGTCCACAACTGATGATATTTTAGTGTGTGTTTTTCTATCCAGTTAGGTTTTTACTGCATTGACAGTATGTTTTGCATCATTTTCATGCTGAAAAATTACTGTTGTTAATCAGATGCTTTCCAGATGGTATTGCATGGTGGAGTCATCAGATTTCTTAAGGGAATGACGTTTGGATACTGTTCATCTGCTGTAGATAGTTCTTTTTCTTTTTTTTTTTTAGGCCTGCCATTTCTTTTGTCCTCCACTTGTCCAGTTTCCTCAAATTTTCAAGGACACACTACATACCAGAGATACGCCAAGTTTTCAGCTAATAACGATTTGGAAATCACCTTGTTGGTCCGAAAATACTATTTTGCGCCTGTCAAACTGTTATCTTTGGCATTTTTTGTAGATTTCACTAAAGAAATGGGAGCAAATCATGTGTTTTTGTGACAGTCTGCTAGTAACAAAGTACCTAAAGCAGGGGTGTCAAACTCATTTTACATCACGGGCTGTATACAGTCTAATTTAATCTTAAGTGGGTCAAACTAGTAAAGCTGTTCTCTAATGAAAATGTACCTTTCGGCTGCTTCCTTGTATTTTCCACCAAGGGGTGGCCACAGCAGATTAATCCGCATTGGTAATTTGGCAGAGGTTTTACAGTGAATGCCCTTCCTGACGCAGCCGCTCATGGCAAGAGGGGCTTGTGTCCCCACCTGGAATTGAGCCAGGGGCCTTTTTCTTGTAAGGCGAATGCGCAAACCATTACGCTACCGGAGACACTAGTAAAACTATTGTTTAATAACCTGTTAAAAATACCTCCAAATTGTTGCCTTTATTTTCAGTGTAAAGCACTTCAGTAAGCACTTCTTATTGGGCTTGTACTGTAGGAAATTGGGGACTTCATCCTGTAACTTAAAAAAACCCAGACCTTATCTCTTGAGTTCACAGAAAATTTTATTGTAAATAATGAAAAACTGAAATTTTCTTGTATTAAATTGAATATTAACAATTTAAAAAAAACTAAAATAATATGACGTGCCAGATATCTTACTGACATGCCTTTGTCAGTAAGATATCTGTAAAACTGATGAAAATACAGTTAAAGTTACAACATTTTTGACCTCATTTAAAATTCCATATTTTCCAAAGACTTCTAGTGGGTAGGATTGGACCCTTTGGTAGGCTAACTCTGGCCTACAGGCTGCATGTTTGACACCCCTGGCTTAAAGATACCATTTAAAATTGGTTCTTTGCTGTTATCTGTTCTATGTAGGCAACACTAGTTCATCCCTTGTATTAGGTGCCTTTTTCTTGCTTTAATGATCCATAGATAAGCGTTAAATGGCTTAACAAGCAAAAAACATTCCTCTGAAAATGTTCAGGTTCAAGGTATGGACTGAACATGAGTTTAAAAAAAAAAGCCAATGTCCAAAGAAAAACTTTGAAAGACCTTCAGAAAGTCTGGAGAACTGTTGCTTTAAAACATTAAAGGAAAATCTGTCTCTTTGGAATTGAAATGTAGAGAAATGAGGGGTAGCTCAAGGCTTTTGTGCAATAGTTTTATCCTAAAAGTAACAAACAATGAGCTAAAATGAAAAATAATAATATGAAACCAATCAATTTTCTTCTATTATTAGAACCATATCACATTAAGTGACAAATTATTGCCATAGAGTGTAGAAAAGTACTGGAAAACATGTCTAGTGTGAAGCTACAAGCACAGACTGCAAGCTGTCGACACAACGCTGAGATCCAGATGTAATAGTTTCAGCGACTGAGAGCTGGTGAAAGGATTCCACAATGTGCTATACCTTACTCATCCTTGCTGAATCATGTGCAACAATAAGATAGAGAAGATGTCAGTAAAGTGAGGCTCTCTGTTGCTTTGCAGGTCCGTTGAATGTTTTGTAGCACTTAGATGGAAACTCGTAAAGTTGTTGCTCGGGGAATATTGATAGATGTTTATTAGCGTATATCAATCTAATGGACTATAACAAAGGTTCAAGCCAATGGTAAGTGTTGGCAGGGCTGGTATTTGTCCATCTTTCCATCCACACATACAGTTACAGGAAAAAGTTTGTGAGCCTTTGGGACTTACTGTATGTAGAGTTCTGATGTATTTACTTGTAGTGTGGTCTTCATCCAAGTTTCACTAGTAGACAAACACAATTTGGGCCAAGTACATTTGTAATTTAAGCCTTTATTCAACACATAGAGTAATCATTCGCAGTCACAGCTGGACATCGTAAGTAAAGTTATGAATTTAGTAACTTGAAGAGCCTTATTTAGTTGCAAAAGACCTCCAGTAGATGTTTTTTATGGCTCATAAACTTATAGCATCTCAGTTAGGTTATGCCAAAACAGGAATCTTCTTTGCTATTCTGTGGCTGATTTAGTGGCTTGTTTTGAATCACTGTCTTGTTACCCAGGCTATCGTCAGCTTCAACAGAGAGACTTCTGCCCTTTAAGGTGTTCTTGATATGATTTTGAATTCATTCTTTCCTCGAGGATTGCAAGGTGTTCTGAATTAGCAAAGCAGCCCCAAACCATAATGCAGCCTCCATCATGCATCACAATTGGGATTACACCTAATTTATGTTCACGTGGTGACGAGGCTGTGGTGACATCACAGTTGGTGCATGACACAACATATGCTGTGATCATAAATTAGGCTTTAGTAACTGGCATTCCAAGCAAAAGTAATATTCATAAAAGATCACCCTCCACACCAAACTGCTCTCAAATGACTGTGGATATTTGCTGCAGATTTATTACATGCTTGCTTTGCCTACTGTGACATTATTTTCAGTCATTTTATTTTTAAGGAGTTTCATGTAAAGCATTTTGACAGCTGTCATTGTCTTTGGCTGTACATGTTTTTCCTTTTTGTACAGTGTCATCTAATCTCCTAGCTCCACGCACACTTTAACCAGTGCCCGTTAATTAGCAGTATGTTCTATTTTTTTATTTAATGGGGCCTGGCAAAAAGCTTGTAGGTACATTACCTCCACTTTTTGGCAGAAGTAGCACTTTATTCCTCCAACTGTGGGTAAAAACAAGGTAAATTATTTTATGGCAAAAAAAAAAAATAATTGTTACATAAACTGTCTATACATATCTGCTCAGTTAACCCCACTTGGGATAAGGTTTCCATGTTGGTGTGCTGCTTCCCTTTATCCATAATATTTTGTGTCTTTTGCCAAAAACCTTTGTCTTATCTGTCCACAGAAAGTTGTTCCCAGCAGTGTCATGGAACATCAGTGTGGTCTTTGGCAGACTTTACACGTTCTGTACTCCATTAACACCATTCTTATTTGGTGTTTCTCCTGATAGTGGTCACATAACAAAGATTTTAGCAAGTTTTAGTGATTTCTTGTTAACATTTGGGTTCTTTATCACCTCTTTCAGGATTGGTGTGATCTTTGCAGGATGTCTGCTCTAATAGAGAGTTGCAATAGTCCTGAATTCCCTGCATTTGAAGAAAGTTTGTCTCTTTGTAGATTGATAACCACCCAGGTCTGTAGAATTGCTTTTGTAGTCTTTCCTCTCCTAAGGTCCATGGAAAGGTGCTGTGATTGAGGTATACCTAACACCAGCAGACCTTGATTGAGAAGAGCAGCTTTTGTTGAGTTATTAAACCACATGCTTTTATTTGTCAGGACTGGCATCTCTACAATCTGCACTTGCATTCTTACTTCCGTGATTGGAACTTTTCCAAGTAGCTTTTGAAGAAATTGTTAACAGAGATCACTTACTGAGAAAGATCACAAAACATGTTCAGTAAAGATATTAAAAGTGCAACTGTTTTGTGTGTTGTTGTTTTGTTGTTTTTTTTTAGTTTAGTCAGATTATGTTTGTCTAATATTGTGACTATGTGAACATCAGACCTCATTTAATGAGTAATCAGATCCTGGTAATTCTAAAGGCTTCACAAACTCTGTTTTGTTTTTCTGTTAATGGTAAGCGGAGGTCCACACAGCCTGGTTTGTGCCGTAGACGGTGAAACATATTATTACCTAAACTTAAGGCCCCTGTAGGCAACCGCATTCAGGAACTGGAATTTCTTTCTGTGAGGCTTTAGTTTCGCCGGCAGAGTTTTTTTCCCCCTAGAGTGATTTATTTAATTTGTTGGTTTTGGCTGTCAAATTTCAATAGTTATGTGAACACCTGACCTTTAAACCTCCTTTTTAAGTTATATTCAATAGTTTAAACTATTATAAACGTACTTCAGGTGTTGTGTCTATGCATTGTAAATGAGCTGTGGTGCACTGGATACTGGATGCCTCAATTTTCTTTAACTTTAGACCTATTTCAAAACTGACATGTATGTCTGAGATTTTAGAGGCAGTTATACTTTTACAACTCCAGTCCTTTTTAAATTTTCTTAGCATTCTGGAAATTTTCCAGTCTGTTTTTAAAACTGTCCACGACACTGAATCTACACTTAAGAATTTTTAATGGTCTTTTATTAACTACTGACTCACGTAGAACATTATGTGAGTATCAAAGGCGCTGCCTTTAGAGTGCTTCAGGTGACTCTGTATCTTCCATAGCCCCTTTCTCATGTAGAGTCCCTCAAGGTTCAATTCTTGGGCCAGTCCTCTATTCCCTCCATCATCTCCACAGCCTATGGTACCATTTTTATGCAGATGATTCCCAGATTACATGCCAATGAAAAGAAATGTCAGTTACCTTAAACCTCTCCTGGAATAGCTAAAGGACATCAAGCGTGTATGGCCTTGAAGTTTTTAGTATTTGGACCCAGTGATGTCTGTCCTGCCCCTCTTCTGAACCTGGAAGCTCTGAAGCAGTATGTAAAACTCAAAGTAATCAACCTGGATAGCGAGTTTAAACTAGATAAACAGGTAAATTCGGGTGTGACCGCTAGCTTTCACCAGATGAGGCTTTTATCTAAGGTCAAATGCATGCTATCTTTAACATTTTTTAACACCACATTTTTGTTTCTATTACAACTCATTTAAACTGCTGCAATGTGCTTTTTGTTGGTGCTAGCCACACTTCGCTCGCAGTCAGTCCAAAACATTGTTGCTCATTATTCATCAGGTACTCAACAAACCCCCATCCCCCATCCTGGTCTCCCTCAACTGGCTCCCAGTTTATTTTAGGATCCATTCATTCATTCATTATCTTCCGCTTATCCATTTCAGGGTTGCGGGGGTTGCTGGAGCCCATCCCAGCTGTCATCAGGTGTAGGGCGGGGTACACTCTGGACAGGTCGCCAGTCTGTCGCAGAGCGAACACAGAGAGACAAACAACCATTCACTTGCGACCCCCCTAACCCCCTTTGCATGTCTTTGGATTGTGGGAGGAAGCCGGAGGACCCGGAGAGAACCCACTTAAACACGGGGAGAACATGCAAACTCCACACAGAAGGGCCTAAGGTAGCCGGCTGTTGGATTTGAACCCGGGCCCTCTTGTTGTGAAGCAACAGGATCCATTTAGGTTTATTTATCTGTTTAAAAACTTTTAATGGATCACCCCATATTATATATTTGAGCTGTTATGACTGCGTCTTGTTGAGGTCACCAAGCTCTGTTCACCAGCTGCTTCTGGTAGTTCCATAATAGAGACTGAAAACTAGGGGCGACTGAGCTTTCTCTTCTATAGCCCCCAGACTTTGGAATGGCCCCCGGGTTGCCTGTTCTTAAAATGTATCTTAAAATTCATTTTTGCTCCTTGGCTTTTAATTCTAAATGACAGTGGTATATTCTTGCCCTGTGTGCTTTTTAAAAATTGTATTATGATTTTTGATTGTTTTGGTGTTTTTTTTATCTTTTCTTGTTCATTTATTACTTGTACAGCACTTTGTTAAACTGCTGTTTTTTAAGTGCTCTACAAATAAAGCTGGATTGAATTGGGGTTTTTTTTAAAGGCACATCTAATATTTACTGCAAAGAGGCATATCTATTTGCTTTGCTGTTTGGCTTTAGTTGAAAGACACAAGTGTCCTTGAGGGAAATTGTAGTCAGCTCTCTTATATTTTGGCTCTTGCAGTTGCCAGGTTCACCTGCCCTTTTCTCTGCCCATGTGGCAGCGCCTCATCGACAAAGATGGCCTGCACAAAGGCATCTCTGTTTGAGAAACAAATTCAGAAGAAATGTACCAGGGTAAGAGAAACAAACAGGAAACCTAGAGTACAGTCACCATATTATCCCAACTTGACCTTTACATTTTACAATAGGGAGACTGAAAGGAAGTTCTTCAGCTCATCAGAGAAGTCATTGGCTGAAATTGTTAGAGAGATGATTACAGGAAAAGCAGCTTGTAGTTCATAGATAAGATGCTTCCAGACCGGTATTTTCCTGTGCCAGGATGAAGTGAAACAAACCCCGGATGTTCTTTTCAACTAAAGATATCTGTGACCTTACTGGATCATCTTTTAAAATTTTTAGGATATTTTGGATGCCAACATAAAACTTTTGAAAGCCTCACAATTAGTTTGTTATGAGCTTATCGCTGCAGTCATGTGGTCTGAGTGACATACCAAGTACTTCAAGGCAGGAACTGAAAGTAAGCAGAGATTTTAATGTGTTGTAAAGCCATAACTAAACTAAACACATTACATATTTTTGGATGTGGTTTAATCTTTTGCTGTATAGGTAAGTGGAAATTACACTGATGTCAAAGATAGCATGTTGTTGAATAATTCCATCTGAAGGATCACAATTATTGTGGCAGCTGTTGGGGTCTCAGTGTGCTGTAATTTCTGTGTTGAAGTAAAGCCGAGGCCTGGCAGAAGAGGTCCTCAGTGACTGCACTGCCATTCTGGTTTAAATTGAATAAGACAATGGTTTTTTGTGAGGATTTGACCAGCTATCTTCTTTCATCCTTTTCCTTTAGTTAAGGTTGAGCAAACAGGGTGATGCAGTTGTTTTTTTTTTATTTTGATTCCTCACAACTTTGTAGAAAAAAAAGCTTCTCTGTATACTAAAGTATAGTGTGGTAGCTAAAGTTTGGCAGAAACTGGGTAATGCAACAGGACAATGATCCCAAGTACACTTGCAAATCCACAACAGAATAGCTGAAAAAGAGAAGAATCAAGGTGTTGCAATGGCCCAGTCAAAGTCCAGACCTCAATCTGACTGAAATGCTGTAATGGGACCTTAAGAGAGCTGTATATAAAAGAAAAATAGAAAGGCCAAAGCAGACTTATAATTCTGCAGTGGGAGATTTAAAATAAACAGAAAGAGAATGAGTTTATTCTTGTGCATGAAACAGTGATGTTATTTATTATAGCTGATTAGTCATAACTACAGTGCAAGGGGTGCTGGGAAGTTTAAGTATATTTTACTAAGCTTTACCCCAAAGCAATAAGATTTCTTAAAAACAATACAGTATGTTTTAAACCTAATGTGTCACTGTTGGGGTTATCTGTAAAAAAAAAAAAAAAAAATACAAAGTTACCCAGGAATAAGAATCAAGGATTTTTATTACTTGCAGCAAGGGAGCGAGTGCTCCTAGTATCCAAGTTACATTTACTTATAGAGGCAGTCTCTCCGAGTGTCATATATATAACAGAGGAGAACAAAGATGACATTTACAGAAAATTAGAATTAGATAATGAGTACCGTCTTCCCTGAGACATGACAGCTTTATCATCTTTCTTGCTCACAGAAGGTTCTGGGAGGATGGTATGCAATACAATCAAGGTTTCATATCAGCTTACTTGAACATTCTGTCCTGAGATTAAACAAGGACTTAAGTTATTGGGTCGGATACACACACACACCAGATCATCATTACAAAAGCATAATTCTAAGTATAGTTTTCCTAACAATCACAGACTAATCTACTGTTGTCTCTGCCTTTTTAGATAAACCATCATGATACCCATCACAGAGCTCCGGTACTTTGCTGACACCCAGCCAGCATACCGTATCCTGAAGCCATGGTGGGACGTGTTCACAGACTATATCTCTATTGTCATGCTGATGATTGCAGTGTTTGGTGGGACGTTGCAGGTCACACAGGACAAGATGATCTGCCTGCCTTGCAAGTGGGTGGTCAACATGTCATGCGAAACCATGCCCGTCCAAAATATGACCACCCCTATCAGACCAGAACCCAAAGGCACCTCACATCAGTATAACTATGTAGATGCTGTCTGCTATGAGAACAAATTACACTGGTTTGCTGAATATTTCCCTTATCTGGTGCTACTCCACACTCTAATCTTCTTGGCCTGCAGCAGCTTCTGGTTCAAGTTCACCTGCACAAGCTCTAAACTGGAACATTTTGTCTCCATCCTCCTCAAGTGCTTTGACTCCCCGTGGACAACCAGAGCTTTGTCTGAGACCGTGGTGGAGGAGAGTGACCCCAAGCCTCTGGGAAAAATCAACGGGTCAATGGATAAAAAGACTTCAAGTGTGAGCGAGGATGTTGAGGCCAGTATGCCCATGCTCCAACGAACAAAGTCCAGACTTGAGCAGGGAATTGTGGATCGCTCTGAAACTGGAGTTTTAGACAAAAAGGAAGGGGAGCAGGCGAAGGCCCTTTTTGAAAAGGTGAAGAAGTTTAGGACACATGTAGAGGAAGGTGATATAGTGTACCGTCTTTACATACGTCAGACATTTATCAAGGTAATAAAGTTTATACTCATAATTAGCTACACAGCCTACTATGTAAGATATATCAAGTTCGAAGTATTGTGCACAGAGAACATCCAGAAACTAACAGGGTACAGCATGTTCTATTGTGCTCATCCATTAGCAACTCTTTTCAAGATTTTGGCCTGTTTCTACATCAGCTTGGTGGTGGTTTATGGTCTCATCTGCATGTACACTCTTTGTTGGATGCTCCGCCGCTCCCTGAAACGATACTCCTTTGAATCAATTCGTGAGGAAAGCAGTTATAGCGATATTCCAGATGTAAAGAACGACTTTGCCTTTATGTTACATATGATAGATCAGTATGACCCTCTTTACTCCAAGCGTTTTGCTGTATTTCTGTCAGAGGTGAGTGAAAACAAGCTGAGGCAGCTCAATCTGAACAATGAGTGGACACTGGAGAAGTTGCGGCAGCGTATCACCAAGAACTCCCAGGAAAAGCTGGAGCTGCACCTCTTCATGCTCAGTGGGATTCCAGACACAGTGTTTGATCTGGTTGAGCTAGAAGTGCTCAAACTAGAGCTCATTCCGGATGTGACTATCCCCCCAATCATCGCCCAGCTTTCCAACCTGAAGGAAATGTGGCTCTATCACACCCCAGCTAAAATCGAGGCTCCAGCTCTGGCCTTCCTGAGAGAGAATCTAAAGTCCCTCCACATTAAGTTCACTGATATCAAGGAGATCCCACTGTGGATCTACAGCCTGAAGAATCTTAGTGAGCTGCATCTAACGGGGAACCTGAGCGCTGAAAATAATCGTTACATTGTCATTGATGAGCTCAGAGAGCTCAAAAGTCTGAAAGTGCTACGGCTTAAGAGCAATCTTACCAAGCTTCCCCAAGTAGTAACAGATGTGGGTGTGCACCTTCAGAAGCTCTCCATCAACAATGAGGGCACCAAACTGATGGTACTTAACAGTCTGAAGAAAATGGTCAACCTGACAGAGCTGGAGCTCGTTCGCTGTGATCTTGAGCGTATACCACACTCCATCTTTAGTTTGCACAACCTGCAAGAGATCGACCTGAAGGACAACAATCTGAAGACGATAGAGGAGATCATCAGTTTCCAGCACCTGCACCGCCTCGTGTGTCTGAAGCTGTGGTACAACCAGATTGCCTATATCCCCATTCAGATTGGAACGCTCATCAACCTGGAAAGGCTGTATCTGAACAGGAACAAGATAGAGAAGATCCCCAGCCAGCTTTTCTTCTGTCGCAAACTGCGCTTTTTAGACCTGAGCCACAATAATCTGACCAGCATCCACACTGATGTGGGCTTCCTCCAGAATCTGCAGTACTTTGCTGTGACAGCAAACAGGGTAAGAAACAAAAATTTGCCTTACATTTGTCCTGTGCATATTTTTACTATAGTAAAAGGTTTTCTCATTCTATGATCCCGTTCCCCCTCCTCTGTCTTTGGGTTATGTGTGATTGAGGTAAACTCGAAAGCAAGATAAGGTATTGACAAAGGTCAGCCCTTATAAATACCTGGATGACCGTGCCCCACCTGTATGGAGCCACTGCAGGTGGGGCACAGTGTTTGAGAAACACTAGTCCAGGACAACAAGGCAATTTATTTACTAATGTCCAGTACCCTTGTACTTACTATCACTGTTCAGTCGCTGCTAACCAGCTACATCTAGTCCTATCCACCTAGCGTTTTCAGAAAGGCAGGCTCAGACAGACTTCACCTCTACTGTCTTGGCTGCAGCAGGTGACAGGAGTCCCTGTTCTGATGTGGAGATCTGCAGCAAGCTGGAGGGACATTCTAACCGGAACCTACAGATTGTGGAGAGTTAGTGCCCTCCACTGAGCTCACTGTGGCTACAGAGCAGAACAGGGACTGCTGTCACCAGCTGCAGTTTAAGATAGTAGAGATGAAGTCCAACAACAGGATGAGGAACTTACTTTAGTGTAGTGGTTTAGACATTTGCCTTACAAGTGAAAGGTCCCTGGCTCGATTCCAGCTGGGGACCCAAGCCCCTCTCACCATGGAGGGTTGCGTCAGGAAGGGCATCCAGTGTAAAACCTCTGCCAAATTACTGATGCGGATTAATCTGCTATGGCTACTCCTTGGGGAGAATACAAGGAAGCAGCCGAAGGTACATTTTGTGTTGTCACAAAGTGTATATAGCACTACATATATAACATATCCCTTTTCTCTAGAAATCTAGCCTCCCACACTCTAAAGAGAAGGTGGTAGATAATGTTTTCAAGAAAACAGTCAGTGATTATTTTTCAGGGCTGTGTCAAATCATGTCAAAAATTCATAGTTGGACTGGAGCCTGTGGCTTTTGGTGAAGGAGATCATTTACGTCTTATCTAAATTATTTGCTTTGCAATGTAGGAATTTAATTCAGTTTTGTTCACCGTGAGACTTTAAAGAAACATTAGGAGCATGAAAATACTGTTCTAAACATTGTACAAACATACATCATGTGTTTTCCAGTAAAGGTTATTATTACTGCTGTTTTATGGGATTTCTTTGTGTGCCTGCACACTGAAAATAGCTTCCAGCAGGTTTGTGTGCAGCTACAAATAGCTTTATTAAATAAGGCCTTTTTGATGTCTTGTTCTGCAAAGGCCTCTTTTGCTTAAATCCTCTTTAAACTGTCAGCATGTTATCTAAAAAAACCAGTTGTTTAAAAATTGAAGGTACTGAATGTGATTTTGGTGCAAATAAAAAGACTGAAAGGTTGTCGTCAAGCAGAAGTTCTTGGTATATGTATCTTTTGCTGTTCCCTCATATTTTCCCCAGGGTGTCGCTACATCAGATTAATTCACATTGGTATCCTCCATGGTGAGAAGGGCTTGTGTCCCCACATGGAATCGAACCAGCTCCCTAGAAATTCATGGCATATAGAGTAAATGCACAAAGGCTACAATTTGATACCTTTTGAAGTCAGTTTTTCTACATTTTATTTTGGCTATTTCTTAAATGAGTTCATTTCAAACCATTAAGTCTTTCATAGACAAGCACAGATTGTGAAGTTCATCCCAAAAATGTTGGATGGGGTTGAGGTCAGGGTTCATTTTGGGCCAGTCAAGAACTGTCCTCAAAAAACTTGGAAGGAAAGGATTGTCCAAAATGTGTTGATAAAGTGAAACATTAAGATTTCCCTCAAACATCAGGAAAAACAACCCAACAGCACTATATCTCCTCCATCAAAGTTTACACTTGACACAATGCAGGTCTAGCAGAGAATCTTATCCTGGGTTTCACCAAACCCAGACTCATCCATCAGACTGCCAGATAGAGAAATGTGATTCATCACTTCACAGAAGGTTTCTATTACTCCAGAGTCCAGTGTTAGCGTGCTTTACACCACTCTATCCATTGCTTGGCACTGCACAGCTGCTTGACCACGAAACCCCATGCCACGAAGCACCCAGTGTACAGTTTTTGTGCAGATGTTAATTCCAGAGCACGTTTGCAGTTTTTGAGTCTGTAGAGCATTGGTGACTTTTATGCATTATGTGCCTCAGCACTCAGAAACCCTGCTCTGTATGTAGTCAGACACTCTGTGAGGTGTCTAAATGCTTCCACTTGCAATAACACCACTTACATTTCATGGTGGTAATATCTAAAAGGCACAAAATTTAGCAAACTGATTTTTTACAGTGGAGGTATCCTATTACATTACCATGCTCAGATTCAAGGAGCTTGTTAGAACAAGCCATTCTTTCACGAATGTTTGTAAAGGCAGACTACATGGCTAGGGTGCTTGATTTTATACACCTGTGGCAATGGGACTGAATGAAACTGCTGAATTCAGTGATTAAGAAGTGTTGACCAATACTTTTGTCCATATAGCGTCTGTACATAATGACTTACGCTCAGCTCAACCCTTAGACTCACATTCTGTTAACATTCTGGTGTAATACTCATGCCTCATGGCTATAATCCAGCAACAGTTGATATTCAGACCTCCTAACCCTGTTTAAATGTATCTGTGTTAAACTCTTCTCAAACTCGTAATTTGATTGGTTCAAATCTTATTTAACTCCACCCCATTTTGTAAGCAGCAGCTAGAGATTCTTCAGATTCTTGGCCAATTTGTTCAATAGTCTGTATAGATTTTTAAAAAAAATTATCATCATTAAAATAATTTAACTGTAAGTCTTTCATCTCTTCATCATAGTATCTGTAAACATTAGATAACAAACTATCATAGCTAATGTGACACATCAGCTAAACACCTGACACAAACATCAGTAAATGTGTTGAAGCAGTCTCCAAAGCTGATATTGGCCT
>VUQH01074545.1:3905-15472 GCA_015106775.1 Etroplus canarensis
TTTGCTATTATCTGATAGGTTTATTGGATTTTTTTAGCCTAATAATTCCCTCCTTCACTTGCATAGACAATCTTTGACCATCATTTTAACAGTTTCTGTAAACAGATACCAAATGCAAATTTACAATTTGGAATGAACTCCTTTTTTCTGCTTACTTTATCATGGAATAATGAGGGAACAGGCCTTACCTGGCCAAAGAATTATTTTGTCAGTCAGTTACCCCATTACTTTTGAGCTTCTGAAAATGGAGGGCTGTGTACTTAAACAGTCAATGCAATTCTTTTTTCCAAAATTTTGGATTAAAACCTTTGAATTTCAAACCTTTTGAATTTGATCACATTTTGACTGCTTGACTCAAAATCAATTCGTGGTGGGTTACAGAGGCAAAATTGCCAAATGAATAAATAAATGAATAAATAAATCTCATGGGGGGGGGTTGCAGCTCGTCGGTGTGTATATATATATATATTTATATATATATATATATAAAGCAGCAGCAAGAATTCTAGCACAAACCACAGCCACCAGTGACAACAGATATGACACTGATTAATTCAGACACAGCATAAAAGAGGGATATGGGTTGGTTGTGAGTTGCAGAAACTGTGGGCTTGATAAATTGTCTGAAATAGAATGCCTTATTTCAGACAGCCAATGGAAAATACAGAATTGTACAGTAGTAATTGATCCATCATCTGATCTGGGCAAGTATTTAGATCTTTAGATCTGCCTAGATTACAGGCGATCATGACTTTGTGCTATATCTAAAATAATGGTGATTAGTTATTTAAAAATTATATTTAAAGAATATGAATTTAATAAGAAATAGCTTACAAATGGTAATGTTTTGGCAAATATATAGGCAAATAGTTGGAAAATAAACAATCATCAAATACTGTTCATTCGGAATTACTTCTATCTTCTTATAATAAAAGTCCAGTATTAAAAACCCTTTAAAAAATTCTTCTATGTCAGGGTCTTATTCACAAGTGAGGGGAGCGGGAGAGTGAAAGACGGAGCGGGGCAGTGTCTGCAGTGATACGGATATTGTACTGATCTGTCATGGTGGAGAGGGAGCTGAGCTCTAAGACAAAGCTTTCAATTTACTGGTCTTTCTACATTCTTATCCTCACCTATGGTCACAAACTTTGGGTAATGACCAAAAGAATGAGATCTCGAATACAAGTGGCCGAAATGAGCTTTCTCCACAGGGTTCCTGGGCTCACCCTTAGAGACAGGGTGAGGAACTCGATCATCCAGGAGAAACTCAGAGTAGAGCCGCTGCTCCTCCACATCGAAAGGAGCCAGTTGAGATGGTTTGGACATTTGATCAGGATGCCTCCTTTACGCCTCTCACTGGAGGTGTTTTCGGGCATGTCCCTCTTGGAGGAGACCCTGAGGAAGACCCAGGACACACTGGAGAGACCATGTCTCTCAAATAGCCTGGGAATGCCTTGGTGTCCCCCCTGAAGTGCTGGAGGAGGTGGCTGGGGAGAGGAAAGTCTGGCCTTCTCTGCTCGAACTGCTGCCTCAGCAACCCGGACCCCAGAAAAGCAGTAGACAATGGAACAGAACAGAACTTTAAAATTCTTCTAGTCTTTGCCAGCTCTTGAGAAAATATTTGGTCATGCAGCTTTTAAATGTTCCATAATTGTTTGTTAACAGCTAAATTGGTTTTGAGCTTTCAGGCAGCACTACTTGTCATGGTACTGTGACAAATATACCCACCTGGGATCTGAAGTACTTTCAAAAACCATTGTCATCTAACACAGTCTGTCACTGCATTCCAAAAATGCCACGAAAAAAAAAAAAAAAAATTTAACTGCATTGTGCAGGATGGAAGCCACAGTCAACTCTATGCAGAAACACTACCAATTTCTCTTGGCCTGAGCTTATCTCAGATGGACCAAAAGACTGTAGAATCATGTGCTATGGTCAGATGAGTCAACATTTCCACTCATTTTCAGAAAAAAAATGGATGTCAGTTTCACCATACCAAAATGAAAATGACTCCAGATTCTTATCAGTAAAAGGTGCAAAAACCAGCATACTGAGTTGCATGTATTTGAAGATACCATTGACTGTGAGGTATATATTAGAATTTTAGAGAGACGCATGCTGCCATGAAGTTACATTTCTTCTCATGATGTCCATGCTTATTACAGCAGGACAATGCCAGATCGCATTCTGAACAGGCTACAAAAGCATGACCTGATAGATACAGAGTGCTTTACTGGCCTAGTCCCAGTTCAGATATCCTATTGAAATCACAAAGAGGAAAATCAGAGAATGGACCATGGACTTTTGAGTAGCTAAATGTTAGCAAAAATGGAGAAGATTCTTAAGTGCAAAAACACAAAAATCAGTATCCTCAGTTCCAAAGTTATTTAAAAGAAGGTGTGCAGTCGTAAAATTCTAAATTTGTGTACATTTACAAAATACTAGTAAATTGTTCAGTAAAACCACTAAGACCCTTCCTTTGTACTTTCCTCAAGCAAATGAAGGTTCGCTTGAATGACTATTTCACAGATTTTTGCCTTTATTGCATTTTGGAAAACATCTCACTTTTAATTCTAATCTTCTAATGGAGTCTGTACAATGTATTAAGTATGTATTAAGCATCATACAGCCTTAGAAGCTTGAATTAAATAAAACAATAAAAATGTGTAAAAAAGGAAGACTGTATCTGTCAAGGGTCGCCATCTGTGTGTGGACCAATTATGCAGGACCGCAGAGCAGGTTGAAAGTAAAGAGGCTTTAGTTGCCAAAATAACAAAGATACAGAGTCCATGAAATCCTTGAAGAACACAGGCGGGAAGTACACACAGGTACACCAGTATGACGCGACGATGAGGAACACAGAAGACGGGACTTAAATAGACAAAGACAGACCAATGAGCAGACGACAAGTGGACAGGGGCACAGCTGGAACAATCAAGGCGGGGGAACAAACAGGGACAAGACAGACTACCAAAATAAGACAAGACTTGACGCAGACAGAGACGAAGACCACTAACAAAGGGAACAGGCCAGGCAAGGGACAAAAAGGGGGAAAACAGAACTCAAAAACTCAACCTAAAATGCAGACCATGACAGTATCCATCTTCTACCACACAAAGATTTTAATTATTTATGTCTTCTTTCTTCCAGATACCCTATGCCAGCAATCTGGGCTGCCGGCTTTTAAGACCAGCACTCTCAACTACTCCTTGCCAGATCGCCTGCTAACCAGCGTCAGTGATTGGTCTCAAGTACTTTCATGAGTCTCTCTGTCATAGTGTGCTTACCTGGTGTAACCTCCTCTGTGGCTTTCAGGAAACCCCCGGTCTACCCAGCCATCCTCAGCTCCACTCACCGTCGTCAGTCTCTGGTCCGTTCAGTAACTGCAGCCCCCAGCCAAGCGCTGTTAGGATCATACTCACCTGCCTGCCTCCCTGCTGTTCCGTGGTTTCTCCAAGGACACTCCCGCAGGACACCTGGCTCCAGGATGCTCACCCAGACCACTTTAGTGCCTCCCCTTTCTCATCAGCCTCCACCCGCAACCTGTAAGATCCCTCCCAGTTGTTTTACTTGCTGCACCTGACCAATCTCCTCATGTACTTACCTCTCCCTCTTTATGTTTCAGTGCCGCTGACCGAACCCACCAAGGCCCCTATTCCCTCACCCCTGTGACAGTCTTCATAGTTCATGTGCACCACCTAGCTCTAGGCTCTCAGTTCATAGTTTCAACACCCTCTCATAGTCTCTAGCTCTGATTCCCAGTTTTATGCTTGCTCCTGACCTTGCTTGGTTACACAGTTTATGTTTTCAGACCAAGGCTCACTGTCACCTCTTTATTGTTAATACAGATTTGTTTACTCGTTTGAACCTTGCCTCCATGCTGAGTCTGCATTTGGGTCCAAATTACCGCTCTCGGCCACCCGCCGTAACACTAGTGATGTTTGTTTGTCCAGATGAACAGAATCAACTTTGGAAGCCCCAGCTTAGACCTCTTTGGGGTTTGTGAAATATATTCTCTATATAAAAAAAAAACTTATATCAGCACTTGTTCATAAGTTTAGCCTGTTTAGATTAAATAAATACATAAATAAATAAATACATTTATTATTATTATTATTATTATTATTATTATTATTATTATTATTATTATAAACAATGTAGACATTTAATACATTTCTTCTTGAGATTAGAACTTTTTCATTTGTTTGTGCTTTCAGGTATTGTTAGTTAAGTCTTTATCTGGCAGTTACTCTTACCCAACACCTCCCTCTCTTTAGATGTGAAATGCAACACCTATGAACCAAGGTCAACCATCTCTATTGTATTCAACATCATCAACATCCTTGTCCTGCTCCCACTCTGTATTCTTATCCTCTATCATAGTCTTCTAAAATGGTGGCATAAATGCTTCACCTCTTCAGTAGAGATAATGCATCACTATAATAGCTTCTCCTACCACATCGTCATCATGGAGATGATTTTTGTCTTTGGGTGTATCCTCAGTTCTTGGCACTCAGCTGCCAGTCATGAGGTTATGTCCCATTTTACAGCATCAAATTAGTAATTCAGAGCATAATGAGAAAGGAGACCAGTTTGAACCCAAATCAGACTGATAAGAATTTCTAAAAATGACACAAACCATCTTTTAAAACATTAATCTGAGAAAAAACAGTTTCATTTTAGTTTAACCTCTTCCCATCCACTAACATGAAGAGGGAGGGACTTAGGACCTATACTGCACCTAAACAGCAGGGAGTAATAGGGAACTTTTGGCTTCACTTTTGGGGAGCTGTCAGTCTTTTCCTTAACCTGCCAGAAGATTTGTTTTACCTCTGTTGTTTTATTTAGAGATTTCCAAATACAGAGAAATATCAACATTGTCTGTATTTGGCTGCTTTGCTTTGCAGGGATGTGTTCCGCTTTGACTGAAAAGTTCTTTGTTGTGGATTTCTGCTTCTTGACAATATCTTCAATCATCATTCTACAACCCTCAGATCCTTAAGGAACTTGAGGAGAATTTCATCCATCTCAAGGAGAAAAAAATCTGGAAATAGGGAACTGTAAAAAAAATGACTTTGATTAATGCAGTACTTCTGTCACACAAAATCAGTGCATTAATGCGGAACGTCTGCACTTTAATCGCATCATGATTGTTTTAAAATCCACTGTAGTGATGCACTGATGCAAACCAATAAAAATTGAGTCATTGTCCATATTCTTTTTAAAATACTTATGTTAAAGTCTGAAAAGAAAAAATTATCAGGTGTCTATCGTCTGATTATTGTTGTCAGGATCATGGAACAGCAATCACAGGCATGATTAAAATGAAAAAGACACCTCTCGCAGACCACAAAGTCAATGACTGATTTGGTTACTAAAATTTGTGTGTACATAATTTGAATTATGTGTAAGTCCAAATGGACAGATACTGTAAATCACAATACAGGTGGTCTGACATCATTGTAGTGTCTAGAGTATATACTAATCAATGCTAAAATGAAATAATTGCAGGATATTACTGATGCTAAATTCAAAGTTTAGGGTAATGTGTAGTCATTACAGGTATTTGTGTGTACTTTTAGTTGTACTTATGTGCCTTTATGTTTCATTTTGTAAGAGGTTAATACTTTGTAAATGGCACAGTCTTTAAAACATGCAAATAAACTTTATTTAAATTAAATCTATGGAATCAGAGATGGGTGGGGTCACAGCTGCAAGGTAAAGCCTGTACAGTGTATTTGTAGCAGAGTCCACAGAGGACAGACAAAGAAGGAGGAAACTCAGAGACATTAAGGTTTGTTATCTTCTTTTTTGTATTTGTCTTCAATTTTATTTGTCAGCATCATATTGCATGTTTTGTGTGTGAAAGGAATGCCTGGGACAAATCTTATTGTTTGGGAAATAACTTTCTTTAAAATGAATTGCACTCCAGGTGCAGTCCATGTGTATACACATCTTATAAACAGTTTTAAAATTGAGTAATCAGAAGTGTATTTGTCATGAAATAATTAAAAAAGAAATACAGTGTTGTCATGGGAATATCTTCTAATATCTTTTTTCCTCACAAGCTCATAACTTTGCGACAATGAATACTTATTTAACAAAGTACCTCTTTCATTTTGTTTAATACAGTTCATGTTAAAAGGGGTGGTCATTAGTTCAAAGATGAAAAAAAAAGTTTTAAACAAGTTTAGATTTCAAGCTGCATGTAGTGATTGTCACATGTGATGATAGTCTCTTTGGAGGCAACATTAAAGAAAAAAAGCGTAATAAACATTTTCAAAATTGTTATTATATTAGTTTTAAAATTTAAATTTTGCATTTAATGAATCTGAACATATTCTGAAAATAATTTTGGCTATGTATAAATCTCCATATACGTATGTACATGTTTGTCAATGCACAGCCATCAGTGTGTACAAAATATGATCTTTATACAGTTAATTGTTAATGAGTAAATAAATTGCAATTTATATAAAAAGAATGCTTTGCTTCCTGTTTTCAAGAAAAAGCTTTCTTGGCAGTGGGTATATTTTTAAACTTTTAAGCACTAGCAAGACAGAAGGGATTATGCAGTACAGGATAATCAAAAATGTATTTTGTTAGAGGAAACCAAATCTAACAACCAATACGCTCAGATACATTTTTTCTAAAGATGTATGGAATGAAGGGGTTAAATAAAGGCAATAAAAAGAGGTCACCAACTATGTGTCTGCATACCTGTGTGTGTGTGTGTGTGTGTGCATTTGTATGTGTGCAAGTGCACACTATTTATGGAAAAGATAAAGTAATATCTTTATAGGAATGTGAAATGCATCAGTCCAGGTTTAGTTCAACAGACATAACTTTTTATGATGAAACTGTCATGTCTCCTACCCTTCTCCTGGGTTTCTCACACACTCACCCACACTCTCACTCTCCCTCACTCACTCCCTCTTGCATTCACTCTCTCTCATTCTCTGGGGGTCGGGCTGAGGGAATTAATTATCAACCAGTTCCAGGTGCTGGACGACATGGGTGGAGTTGGAGCTGCACACCTTTGTCTGGTTGAAGATCAGCACCAGTTATAAGCCCTGCAGTCTCCTGGGAACTCCGCTAGAGTATAGCTACAGTTTCCATAGTAAGCCAGGCCTGTCTTTGAAGCCTGTCTGTTAATCTGTTGCCTTCTGACCTGATGCTTGCCAGTCTGATCCTCTCCATCCTTCTCATCCTCAGGACTATATTCGCACCAGACTCTGCCGCACCTGCCTGACCCACTCTGAATCCCCTCTGGATTCCCAATTGCCAGATCATAGCCCTTTCCCTCTCTTGCACATTCTTTGCCAGTAATTATATCACCTGTAAATAAACCTGCACTGCTCTTTACTCCTGGGTCTTGTCTGCTCCTTGGGTCCATTCTGAGTAACCTGACAGAAATGATAGATGATTTAAATAAAGGAGAATTTAATTTGATATTCTTGGTTACAGACAATCATTAAATAGCCAAGAAGTGGTGAGAGGCAGGACAAAAATTTTATAATAATAATAATAATAATAATAATAATAGATACAACATTTAGACATTTTATCAATTTCTTCTCAAGATTGGGATTTGTTTTTGTTTGTTTTTGCTTTCAGGTATGTCAGTAAACTCCTCATCTGGCAGAAAACCTCTTCCATCTTCCATGAACACCTCCCTCTCTTTGGATGTGAAATGCCACACCTATGAACCAAGCTCAACCATCTCTCATGTCTTCAACATCATCAACATCCTTGTCCTGCTCCCACTCTGTATTCTCATCCTCTATCATGGTCTTCAAGAAAGGCAGCAAAAGCTCTTCAGTTCCTCAGGAGCAACAATGAGTCATTCTGACTTCTTCACCTACCACATGGTCATCATAGAGATGATTGGTATCTTTGGATGTGTCCTCAGGTCTTATTGTATCTATCAGGACTACGGAGTTACTTCAAAAATATTTATTGTAGGAGATCTTCTTATTGCTTTCACATGGTTTGGGCAAATTTTCTTTCACATTCTGACCTGTCTGGAGCGCTACCTGGCTGTTATTCATCCCATCACTTACCTGAATCTGAGGAATGAAAGAGGGAACAGAATCAGGAATATCAGCATTCTCTGTGTTTGGTTGCTTTGCTTTGCAGGGATGTGTTCTGATTTGACTGAAAATTTCTTTTGTGCGGATTTGTGCTTCTTGACATTATCTTTAATCATCATCTCCTTTTGCAGCCTCTCTGTTCTCTGTGTTTTAATTCATCCAGGCCCTGGAGAACTGGGTGGGAACAGGGAAAGGGTTGATCAATCAAAGCTCAGGGCGTTCTACACCATTGTGGCTATATTAGGAGTGCTGGTGTTGCGGATTCTGTGGGGTCTTGCTTGGGTCATGATGTATATCTCTAAAGATTATAGGTTATGTGTGATAATGTCATTTGGTTTCTGCTTTGATATGCCCAGCACACTGATTTTACCTGTTTTGTTTCTTCAGAGAAAGGGAAAATTAAGATGCTCTCAAAACAATAGTCATTGAGTATAAGCTCTAAACTTCCATAAGTTCTGTTTAAATATAAGAAAATAATGGTACACATAAAAATGGTTAAAATGATATGGATAGGTTGTTATCTTTATTGTTTTTACACAAGTGTGAAGAGTCACAGTATATAAAGGCTAGAGTCTACAGCACCTGTGTTGGGATGTACATGGACACATAACTGGCTCAAGCTAAATGCTAAAATCAATATAACATGATAATAACATGATGCTTACAGAAATTAAAGGGAAAAAGTCCCAGCTATAGTCAAATATATGAAAATACCAAATTTACTTACTTGTATTTTGGTAAGTTTTAGATTGTATGAAGCAATTTTCCAGTGGCAGAAACTGCTTTAATACCTATCGTATATACAAGTTTGCATAGAAACATTTAATGTATTTCCTGTTATGTAATTATCTATCTAAATCTTTTACATCAGTTTCCTTTAAAACTCAAACTGTAAATCAGAGATGTTTTCCTCAGACGATAAATCATAGACATTTACCTCTCCTTTACTGAATACATATGATTAGACAGTTTTGAAAAGTGCTGTGACTTGTTTTAGTTTTATAGGTTTAGGTAATTTCTATTCATTGTTATTATTTAACTTCACAAAATTAATGTCCTCTTCATACAGTATGTCAAAGCAACACCAGTACAGTTGTTAAGTGTTGTGGCATGGGTTACTAATGGCATAACGTGTTTACTAAAACTCTAACTCAACCCTAAAAAAAATCTAACGTTGTCTAAGAATTGTCAAAAGTCCTGATTATACTCATAAATATGTGTACATATACAAAACATTCTTACCTGGACTATGAAATTGCTGTGATTACTAGTTATTCTAGTTAATTTAAGATAAGATGATCAGCTAAGATAAGATGTTATCCCCCTGGGATTAATAAAATATTCTGATTCTCATTTTGATGTACTTTATTTATATACTTTACTCTAGCTTCGAACTAGTCTTGGGGACATCACCTACTTCGTGACCAGAAACTTGAATTGAACTGAATTATATCAGCAGACATTAGAGTCTATACTGGTGTAAAATATCCAAAATTTGTAGAAGCATTTTTTCCTAGAAAAAAAAATAAATAAAATGAATGAAAAAGGGAAACGTCATAGAAAGGGGGTCCCTGTTCTGGAACTGACAGATTCATTTCATGCATTTTTGTTTTTTTTTTTTAGTTTCATGCTTCATCCTCCATCAACTCCCACCTCCCTTAAGACATATTTTAAAAAAGAAAAGAAAGCCTCATGGGATTAATAAAATATTCTGATTCTGATTTTGATAGTTATTTTTGGTTTTCAGTGGCAACATAGTTTTGTCGTAACTTGTACTTTCCTTCTTAATTTGTAAATAATCCAATTTCATTACATTTATTTGAATTGAAAAATGATGCAAGGGTATGCAGTTTGTGTGTGTAATGTGTGTATATGTTATGTGTTTGTGAAAACATTTTGAAAAAGACAATAAACATATTGGCAAAAAAAAAGATATGTTGTGCTTATGGAGGCCAGGTTTCTGCTGGATAGTCGGACAGATGACAGATTCCTAATGGTTATAATATTTAAAATGATCCTCACTTTTTGAACTATGTAAAGATGGTTGAATTGATTGCAGGGGAGAGAGAGCCAAGCAGGGGCATGTGTGTGTGTGTGTATGCATGTGAATGTGTGTGTGAGACTGCTTAGACAGGCCTTGTCCCCAAAACTTTGTCTGTTGGTAGCCTAATTTAGGTTCAAGTCCTCAACTTCATTGTTAACTCATTAAAGATGTTTGTCTTGATTTATGAAAGGCTGAAATATAGCTAACAGTCCTTGACAGATAATGCTTTGCCCAGCGTATTCATGGGATTTTGCTGCCAAACTTTATTTCTGTTTGTGAAGGTCAGGTACACACTGACTACACTGACACAGTGTGATGACCATATCAGACAAACAGCTTTGGAAATCATCTGATGCTTCTTTTTCAGGTGGAGTGTCGTGTGGCTCAAAGGCCAAACTATGTTATAGTTCTTCATGTTCAACACGTGGGTGGCCCATGTGTCGAAAGGGGGGGGATGTCAGCTGGCCTAACTCAGCACTGATTTACAGGTTTTTCTTCTCCAGAAATGACACCATCTCAACCAGCTCATCCTCTGCAGGACAGACTATTTGAAAAACTAATGAAGGACTTCACTGAACTAACCCCACAGAAAGATTTCTCGGCAGGTGAAAGTCGCTCTTCCATTCCCAGCTACTGAACAACAACTGCACAACTTCTAGCCTGGGGAGTGGGCCATTGAGAGCTCTGGAGAGAGAGCACTGGAAACCAGGGATCCTTCCAAGTGTTTCTACCTACGGTGCGGTGAAGGTTGTTGGAAGGACCATGTCAGGGACTGCAGAAAGGTCCCAGAGCCCACTTTTCATCAGCTGTACATCAACATTGACCTGATAAGTAAATACACCCCTATGCACACACATTACAAGGGGGCTGCACTGACCTGCAACAGCTGTAAGGTGCGAGCCAAGTGCCGCCTTCAATTGCTGCGTTGAAATACAAGTGCACATACATGTTCTAGAGAAAACACAAACACGGGTGGCCGAGAGTCACCTTCAGGGGACAACTATGGATTCAAGATTCAAGATTCAAGAGAGCTTTATTGTCATTTCAACACATAGTGAAATGAAATAGCGTTTCTCCAGGACCTGGTGCAACATATAAACATGTAAACATATGACATGTGAGAGAGACAGGACTAGTTTTTTTTTTCCACAGTTTAAAATTTAAGTTTAAAAGATTTAAAAAATAAGTAAATAAAGTGCAACGTGTGCAACATGTGCAATAGTTGCAACAATGCAATGCAATGCAAACAATGCAAAGGACACCCTACAATGCAAAAACAGTACACAAGAAAGGCAAAAAAAAAAGACAACACAAGAACAAGACACTAGCGCCGAAAGAAAGTGCGGTAGCAGCGATTGAGGTAGTGCAGATTGTGTGTGTGTGTGTGTGTGTGTGTGTGTGTGTGTGTGTGTGTGTGTGTGTGATTCAGC
>VUQH01074551.1:0-12529 GCA_015106775.1 Etroplus canarensis
ATCCACCTCTGCCACCTCTACTCCTTGCATCTTCACCGTTCCACCTGCCGCCCTCTCATTCACACACATGTACTCTGTCTTGTTTCTACTGACTTTCATTCCTCTTCTCTCCAGTGCATACCTCCCACCTCTCAGGCTCTCCTCCACCTCCTCCCTACTCTCACTACAGATCACAATGTCATCTGCAAACATCATAGTCCACGGAGACTCCTGCCTGACCTCATCTGTCAATCTGTCCATCACCATTGCAAACAAGAAGGGGCTCAGAGCTGATCCCTGATGTAATCCCACCCCCACCTTCAACCCATTTGTCACTCCTACTGCACACCTCACCACTGTCTCACTGTCCTCATACATGTCCTGTACCACCTTCACATACTTCTCTGAGACTTCTTTCATTTATGTTTGGCATAAATAACTGATAGAAATGTTGGTATAAAAACTGCATTAAGCCTACTAATACTGTACTGAGTAGGGTATTTTATGCATGTAATCTGTGATTATCTGTCAAAAGCCAGTAAACCAGAACATTAATGATGTAGTAGCTAATCTGATTCCAATATAATTTGCAAGTAATTGTAATGAATGAAGTACATAAAGAATTTAATATATTTTCTCGACGTTGGTTGGGTGTATTGCACAAACTAATGATTACTAAAATCCATGCTTCCTAATGTGAGAGTCAAGCAATAGGACCACTCTCTATGATCATGACCAATAAGAGCGTGACCCTCACCATCTAACAGGATACAGCAGGAACGCAAGATCAAAGTGATCTTTCGAGCTATCACAGCACTATCAGCAGTAGGTCTACAGCTAAAAGAAAAGAACCATTGAAAATCACAAAAAAAAACAAAAATCAGCAGGATAGGAATAACAAATATAGGGATAGTGACCCTGAAATGTTGCAAATTGACCTTCAGGTTTTCTGCTCATGCAACGTTAAGTTTTGCAGATCATGTGGGCAAATTAGGTTCTGATGCTACTAGTTTTTGACTGGCCCTGACCTAGTTTAAGGCAAGTTATTATGCTATAATAATAAACCTAATGACAGCATTTATGTTTAGATGGCAGAGGGGCACACACAACACTCATTTTATGGACATTACAAACCAGATCAGTAGTCTTAGAAGTAGTGATTCTTTTAAAAATGTAAAAGTGCATGCAAAAAACAAGAGAAAAAAAGACCTTTACCTTAAATCCAGTTTGGCTGAAGACCCGTTAGGTGATCATTGTGTGCAAGTTTCACTATAATCTGACCAATACTCTAGAAGGAGTAGCAATTTTTGATAATTGTGAATGGACAGACAGACGGACAGACAGACGACTGATGGATGCCTTGCTTTGTCATTAGCTTATCAGTCCTTTGGCTGGATGAGCCAAAAAAAGGAAACATAACCCAGGCTTAATCACGCAAGACTCATAAATTTAATGAAACATTCTGATCAATGGTGCACATACTTGTGGTGAAAAGCTACAGTATTTTACAGTCTTTTTGACAAAAATGTATTGTCCTGCTGCTCAACAGTCGAACTCCAAACACAAATTCAATGAAACCTTAGTAAGTAACACACAAGTATTATCATAAAATTATTGTGCTATATTGTATGTACACCCCTTCAAATCTGCTCAGATGGCATGCGCTTGCTTCTCCCTGTTACACTGTTGTAAACACAATATGCTTATTGTCTCTGTGTGGTTCGCGTTCACCTCCATATGCACATGTGTACTTATCTGAGCACTTGCATGTTTATGTCTGTGTGTCTGTCTCCTGTTTCCTTTCCAAGACACCAGTTGATAGAACTGAGCATGTGCGTCCCTTGTAACTGGTGGTAACGGTGCGACTATCCTTCACAGATCCTTTCCTAATCAACCAAATATTTCTACTCCCATCTGAATAAAAGGAACAGATGGCGCTTGCTAAACACATGGATTAAGACAGCTCCCTTACACAAGGGGTTGCCCACCCTGCTCTTTTCTTGGCTTGCTATATGCTTGAAAAAATGCAAATCACACAAGAAACTGAACGTGGGGTTATTCCATCGAAGAACATGAAACCTACAGTAGTCCTGATTTGTTCAGATCACTAATTACTTCTTACAGGTATGTCAGACAATGTGTTGTGCTTTCAGTGTTTTTGGATGACCTGCAATCCTGCCTCCAAAACAGCTTTTATTAAGTTTGAAGTTTCACATCTGATCATCTTTCTTTCTCCATTTTAAATGAGGCAGAGTCAGTGAGGACACAGAAGATAAATTGTCCTGTCTCCACAGCCAAGGCCATCCTTCCCTAACGTGCTGTCCTTCATCATCCCCCTGTACCCTTTTCTCTTTCATCCTGCAGGTATATGTGGTCATAGCTTGGCCTTGATCATAAGGAAGCCACAGAAGGCCAAGCCATGCAGTCTTGAACATGTGGTCTCAGTGGATTCAACAAAGCGTGATTCGCACTGACTCCAGCCAAGGCCTCCCACAGCCAAGGATGACACATAACACAACTCAAAGAGTGGCGTGTGTGTGCGTAAGAGAGTGTGTTTGCAGGTGTTTGTTTGTGTGTGAGCACTCTGTGGACAAACATTTCCAATTGGGCAATAAATCATTGTGCCAACAGGAGCTTTAATTTAGTTGACGCTAGGGTGCAGGGGCAAAAAACTGTAATAGCTGTACTGCTGTTGACTATAGATATAGGATAGATATTGGCAGGGGATGCAGGGGATATATATCTATCAGTATTCAGAACATGTGGATTTGTCTCCACCAATCAAAATATTTAAAATAAATCACATATTTTGAATGTTACAAGTAGGAGTGGGATTTTTTAACAATCAAAATATGAAGTGAGTTTTGAGCTCATTCAACCACTAAATCTTTGTGGCAACTTTAATTATCCCTGCCATACATTTTACAGCTGTAAGGCACGGCAGCTTCTCTCCTCCGGTGCTATGTGCACACCAGCAGGTTGATGAAACCAGAGGGGAAAAAGAAGACATTTTCTTGTTTCAAAAACAAATCATTTCTAAGCCACTAGGTTTATTATATAACCATGTACAATCATTACAGCAGTTCAACACTGTCCTCACTGTTATATCATAATTACAATTATCAATAATAATCAGAATTATCAATTTAAATTCAACATTAATTTACACTTAGAACATAAAACCCGTTCTCTTCCTGCTCTGAAACATCCTCCACCAAATCACTACGTGCTTCCTCATCTTGGAAGACCAAATCAAGAGCCAGAGTTAGTCTTGCAAGTCTCAGATGCTTTTATAATCTTATCCCCAAAACCCGCTTTTGATCTTTGTTTTAATCTTGGTTAGCTCAGAATGACTAGATCATAATTTGTTTATATTTAGAGTATTTTGTTAAGTTGCAGATCTCCTCTGTATGACCTTGTTACTGACGTGCACCATATATAATCACTCCTATGCTGTTTCACTATTTCACTGTTTCAAGACTCCTCCATTACCCTTCAAAGACCAGCAGGTTCCTGTCTCTGCAGGAACCTGAGCACATGTAGTGGGAACAGAGGCAATTCTTATGACAGTGTCAGTGTCCTCTATGAACTCTGTCACCACTGTCCCATAAAAAATGCACACAGACATGGTATGGACAGTTTCACAGTTTCAAGATTCCCCAAAACCAGTTTTTTCCTTGATTTGATCCACACTGGTGGATCTAAAATCAATCTCAATAGCGTCAATGTAAAAAAAAAAAATTGTAGCACTTGTACAACATTTCAAAATGCTGCCATTTTGGTGTATTTTGGGTCACTTAGTAACAGTCATAAAATTTCAGGCCACATTTTGGGTATTTTTACTGCTGTCAGATGTCAAAACAGGTCAAATTTGGTCAAAGCATAGTGCCATGTGAAAGTCTTAAGCCACCAATCATTTCTTTATATTTTGCTTCCAAGGAACCAGACTTTCTTGTAATTTTTAAAGCGGTCTTGAGCAATAGTTCTCCAGACTTTCTGAAGGTCTTTCAACATTTTTCTTTGGAGACTGGCTGCTTTTTCACTTATTTTCCATCCAGTACTTATAATTGACTATTTTCAGGGGAATATGTTTGTTTGTTAAGCCACTTAACACTGACCTATGAATCATTCAAAGCTAAAAAAGGCACCTAACACAAGGGATGAATCAGTTTTGTGTCTACACTTAAAAAGGCGAACCTAGCAAAGAACCACTTTTTCATTGTATCCTTAGGTTTTTATTACTAGCACCCTGACACAAAAACACATTATTTGTTCCTATTTTTTAGTTGAATCTATGAAAAATGCCAAAGATAACACAGTTTGACAGGCATAAAATAATATTTTTCCACCAACAAGGTGATTCCCAAAGAGCTATTAGCTGAAAATTTGGCATATCTCAGCATGGTGTACAGTGTGTCATTAAAGAATTTGAAGTAACTGGACAAGTGGAGGACAAAAGCAGAAGTGGCAGACTTAAAAAAGCTATTTACAGCAGAAGAACAGTATCTGAAACTCAAGTCCTTAAGAAATAGGAAAAAATCCAGCAAAAATCTGACACAGGACCTGAGAGATGCATCTGGCCTCATCAGAAATGGTCTCAACAGAAGGGTGGCTATCGAAAACCATTCTTAAGGAAGAGAAACATGGAGAAAAGGCTGAGGTATGACAAACTGCACAAGAACTAGACTGAAAATCAGTGGCAACAGGTGTGGAATCATCTTGACAGAAAACAGAACAAAAGGCGGCCAACATGCAAAGTAGAGTTTTGGAATTTCTTTCATGAAGCATGGAGAACTATTCCTAAAGACTAAAGAAATTACAGGAAAACTTGTCCAAAAGAGTTCACGCTGTGCTTAAGCATAAAGATGGTTATACCGAATATTGACTTTCAAGCTCGTTAGAATTGTATAAACTCTGTTTTTGCAGTATGTGCTGTATTTTTATTTGTGTTTGCACATTCCAATAAATCACTGGATCTATTTTTCATTTTCCTAGCAACACATGAAGAAATGAGGGATGGCTGAGACTTTTGCACAGTACTGTATGTAAGGGTTAAGGTAATGTTACCTGCCCTTCTTGTTATCAGTCAGATTTGGAGCATAGTTAGGATACACAAGTCCAAAAATATTCATTACATGTGTGGCATGTTTTGAATTTGCACAATGTTTTAACTTGAGTAAAAATGTACTGTAACATATATAAGCTATTAACGCCGAGAAATTTCCTAAATGAACTAGCTGATTTGATTTTTCATTGAGTTTACTTCCCTACACAAAGCACAAATGGGAACAGAAGAGAAAACCCTGCTTTTGCATCAGCAATGACATTAAATTGGAAAAGATCTATAGCAATACAGAATGCCTCAGAGCCTGACTGCTTTATATTCCGATTACTGTCACCTGATGTCTGAATTATTTCTTTTAAATCATGAATTGATGCAGGAATAGCACAAACTCACAAATAAAAACCCACCAGAATGCAAGAAAAGAAGTGTTTGATGCTAAAAATATCCTGTGGGAGGACCCCTACATTGCCCCTGATGTAAAACAAAACATATGCCCATGTATGCAGAGCTTTATTTGGAGGTGCTGAATGTAGACTTGATTCAACATGTGCCACAAGGGGACACTTGGATTGCCAGTGTTTGGACACATCTAGTGCTGAGTAGGGAAAATAAAACAATGCAAGATGAAGATACAGGGAAGACAAGGCAAGAGAAAGACAGATCTGCCACCTTGTCTCCCAATCAGCAAGGGGCATTCTGAGTTCCCACTCCCTCTTATGCAACGTTTCCAAGACAACAGGCTCATGGGTAAAACAATAACCACGTGGTTAACATTGGCTCCTGAGTTGCTAACAGAATTAATCTGAAAGTCTGACTATTATCCCATATCTGCCCACATTCCAGTGAGTGACAGAAAACAAGCACAGAAACAGAAAAACAGGAGGTGGGGGCAAAGATAGGCAGCATTATCCAGAAAGACAAGAATTTAAAGTTTTTTTTCAGCACACACTTTTGTTCTGTTTCAGCACATTTCACACAGACACTGAACATTTCTTCTCCTTGTTAGCAGAGGAAGCTGAATTTAAGGCGGTGTACTTCACAACAACCCCTGGCTCTTCCTAGTTATAGCTGCCTTTAACGAGGCTGATGTCACAACCACACCATCTGCTTCTAAAGGCAGGTCCAGATATTTTTACCTTTTGCTTATGTAATGTTAAGAAAAAAAATTGCAGGTAAAAAGTATTGTGTTCTCACTTCTGTGTATTCACAACACTGCAGTACCTTGAAAACAGTGAATGTAACAATGCAGGGACATTGCATAACACAGGGCCACAACTGTATGGTAAGTGAAAGGAAGATGGTAGGAATAACTGAAAGTGACAAAAGCAGAGTGGTGAACAATAAATGACTAAACCAAACAAGGTTGACTTTTAAACCTATGTTTCATCCCACTTCTGTCCTTGCTTACTCTTGCTGGAACACTAAATATTTTTCTCTTGCTTCAGCTGTTTAAGAACAAATTTTTCAGAGAAAACTGTGGAGGAATAAACTGAAGGAGAGATTGAGGGAGGTGGAAAGAGAGGTGAGATGCAGAGCTGAGGGGTGTGATGGATGAGAGAGAGAGATGAGACCAGAAGGACCTTGGGTGTTGTGAGTTCCGCTTCAAGTTCCTGCAGTGATGGAGAATTTCACTCTCTTCAAGAGCAACAACTGAGTCTGTCTGTGTGACTGCAGGCAAAACATCGGGGTGTACTGCTGTGTTTCTCACAGCTTATAACATACATTAACCTCTGAAACCAAACAGTTAACATTATCAAACTACTATATATAGATATCTGATCATAGCAATGTTTTTACTGTCCTTTCTCTACAGGGTGTCATTCTTAGTCCAAACTACCCTCCTCCCACACACACAATCCTTCATCTCTTTTCTACCTGAAACTTTCCTTTCCTCTCTCTGTCCTGCCTACCAATTATCAGTGCTCATTTACATTTTCACACTCCTCTCTGTATTCCTATATACCATACCTTCCTGCACACAAACCTGTCACCTTATGTGCACACCTCCCCACATACACAGCCCTTGTTCTCCCAGCGTTTTTATTCAGGTGGGGTATAGAGCATGGCCTTATTAGGAGACAAAGGTTCTTTGTCTTTCAACCTTTGCAAAATGTCAAGAATGTCTAGGTGCCCACTGCCCAGGGGTGGGGGAGTGTTGTTGGGGGTGAGAGAGCCAGGGGAGACTACAAGCCCCGGCAACGGAGAGTAAGAATGATGATGATAATTCAGCTCAAGCCATATTTTACTACAGAGCAGTGGCCTTTGGATTAAAGTGACCATTTAGCTGTTGGGTGTGGCACATCACTCAGAATAACTGGTGTTGACCTACGATGGTCACTTTGGCCAGCATGAGAGAGAGAGAGAGATCAGGAAAGTGAGAAAAGGAGTGTATGAATGTGTGTGTGTTGTAAGTATGTGGATTACACTGCATGTTATGCATGTTTCATAACCCTCCAATATAGTGAAAGGCCAAGTAGTTGGGAGGAGCTGTTTGTCACAATTTCAAAACTTTCTGAAACTGAGTATGAGCATATTTCTTTGTCTCTTCTCTTGTTCATTTGTTTTCAGAAATAATCTTTATCACAAACACATGAAACACTATGAATATGAGTTTGGAGAGACTGCCTGAAAATGGGAGCTGTCATCTCCATGTCTAAACAGTTCTTGCATCTCACCACCCCCTCTGTGTGTAGTACTTTTGGCTGCTTCCATTCCCCCCTCTCAACGGGCCGCCACACCAGATGAATCCAAATGTGATTTGACACAGATTTTTCTCGCAGATGCAACCCTCCCATTTACCCAGGCTTGGGAACAACAGTAGGAGTACACTGACTTGTGAACCCCAAGACTGGGCTTGTGTCTCCTCCCAATTGTGAACCAGAGACCTTTCACATGTTAGGCAAATGTGTAAACCACTAAACTATGGAAACACCTGTTTTATCACCTCATATGACAGTCACAAACACTTTTTCCTTCCTAGTTCAATTCAATTCAATTCAATTCAATTTTATTTATACAGCGCCAATTCACAACAAAAGTCGCCTCGAGGTGCTTCACACTGTAGGGTAAAGATCCTGCAAAGTTCCTCTAACAGTCTTACTTTACAGTCTTTAATGACTTTAAAGAAAAGCCTTAGAAAATAAGGCTGGATTTAACTCATATGGATAAGTGTTGTTCGCAGCTAAATTACACAACATTATGTGACTTAAATCCTCTCCTATTCATTTATTTGGCATGGGGGGTCCTGGTGGAGAGAAACCCTAGCGTTAGAAAAAATGATTGCTGTATTGTTTTCAGAAGAACTTATTTGATATATCTGCTCCTTTGTTTTCATTTTTCAAATGAAAAAGTGCCTATTATTAAATACATAAGCAAGCATTACATTAACAACATGAAAATTAGCTGCATAGTGGCTCTCATAGTGTCTGCCTACACAAACAGTTTGTCCCTCAGGAGCAGTTCAAATCTTTTTGTGTATTTTAGTTATTTTTTAAACACGGTGCTTATTTATGAGTAGCAACTAGCAGGAAGGGAGATGCTAAACTCATTAGTCCTTACCTGAGTTCAAGGCTGTTTGTCCAGAGGGAGGCACAGACATCCACATACATGTCAACTAATTTGCTTACAGACACATCTTGGTCACATAGCTCAGGGCGCACATATTTTGTCTCCCCAGTGACAGCTTTATGTGTCGTCAAGGTGATGAATAGCTTGGACAGTGGACTGTTAATACTGTCGCTAGCATCTGGGCAGGTAGCAACATGTCATGCTGTCCCAAACAATGTCTCTGTACAGAATACTCATTATATCTAAGCTGCCATATGACAGCTGCAAATGCTAAAGACTGAGGAACACATAGTGAACTAGGGTCCCCATAATTACACTGCTGTTAATTATTTAGGTTGGCAATCAGCAATCTAATTTTACATGGACAGCTCCCTGAAGATCATAATAATTATTCATACATCAAGCACTGAACTTGGCCTAATAATTAATAACTGCTTTAGGTTAGGGCTGTTTATTTTCAACCGGGAATTTCTATGATGCTGATTAGATGTTTAGAGTGGTCGAGGCTTGGCTGTGATTTTCACATCCAAATATCCATAAAATTCAGTCTGTTGAATTATATCTATCTGTTCCCTAAAGTGGAGTGAGGAACCATTTTTATTATTGCATGAAGAAGCTTTTATTATCAGCAGGTGAGCGGGCTACCTGTACTCACTGCTGCTCAGTGTGTCTGTGTGGATTTCTGGTGGTTCAGGAGACAAGGCAACCTTTAGCTCTCCCTTCTTACATAACTGTCTGTCTGTTAGAAGTACACAAGGCTGCTGGCTGCCTGGGGGGTGCTGTGGTGCACACCAATCCCCCCTGTGTCCTGCTGTACCACGGTTTCATTAGTCGAGCTGAGCCTTTCCTTCATAAACTCTATAATGTATGCAGCACCTACACATTCATAAAGCAGAAACACCAAATGAAATAAGCTCTGCTGAGGTTTTAACCTGACAGAATTCACAACCAGGACCGGGATGTTGTCACAAATGAGTCAAAAACCTGAATGACAATATTTCAAGCCGCATGGATGTCAGTAATTACAGCAAAGAGGAGCAGCCCATGTGAACATCACAAACAGATCTCCAAACAGTAATGCAATCATTGTCATCCACTGAAGAAATATTGCTAGCACAGATAAATCATGTCCCTAAACTCTGTCTCTCCACACTGCAGTTGGATCCATGGAGCTCAATGTAAACTGGAGAGCCTTAGTGTTCAATAAGACAGTAAAGCCAAGCTTATATAGGGCTTACTGCATGTCTCTTCCAGTCTGAAACTGGCCTGTCTGATGGCTTGTCTGCCTGTCCTTCACCATGTCTGTCTATATCACTCTCAGGACATTTATAAAGGTCTCTTATGAAATCAAACATGAGGAAAACATCTACAGGCATCACAGGGGAGCAAGGATAAACACACAAGAGCACCAGTATGTAGATGGCAGCTTTTGCAGAGAAGACTAGTTGTTAATTTTCATCTCTTATTACTGGTTTATCACATATCACTATCTGAAAAGGTGTACAACTATAGATCACTCTCACTGGGAACCAGGGTGTGCATCAAGAAGAAAACAAAGAGAGAGAGACTGACAGCACAGTGCAAGGTCCATCTAACAAACTAGCAATAAATCTCAGCAGCCCTTCAAACCAGCAGGAGGGTATCTCCTGCTGGAGGGCTGAAACGCTTCCTTGCCTATCACCCTATTTGCTAATATCTATGATATAGCCTTTAAAACAGTGGTTCTCATACTGTGGGGTGGAGCCCACTGCAGGTGGGGTGCAGACAACCAGGTGAAAAATATGATGTAAAACGAAGGTAAAGTGATATGGTATTTATATAAAAAAGAAACCAGCAAACATTTGCTGATGCTTTTGGATTGACAATATACACCTCAATTTGAGCAAAGTTCAATGTGAATCCCTTTTAATGGTTAGTGATTAATGAATTTCTGGGGTGTGGGAAATGTATTTTTGTGTGGGGTTTGGCATGAACTCTGAACTTTTTTCAGCTTCAGGTGCATGCCAAAAAAAGTTTGAGAACCTCTGCTCTATAGCAAGCTCGTAACTGCTAACTGTAATTACTATATTTTGTAAGGAACAAATCTTTTTTTCTTTTTAAAATGATTGAAAACATGCTAAGGTTTATCATTATCGTTCCTCTAAAATACCGGCTATTCGGAATATGTACAGTTGTCTGTCCTAGATACAGGTGAAAAAATTTCCTAAACTTTCCACTGTGGAGCTGTCCAAAATTAGACCATTTACATCTAATCCATCTGTGTTGGACATTTGCATTGTCACAAACAGCTCTGCCAGGTACTGGCTACTTTGCATGTGTGAAACCAGCTTATGAAAAAATAGATTGATTACAATTTCAAATGCAATGAATTGAAGAATTTTTTAATATACACTGCTCAAAAATTAAAGGAACACTTTTTAATCAGAGTATGTTATCAAGTCAATTACATTTTTAAAATAGCAGAGGGGGTTGTTAATCAGTTTCAGCTGCTTTGGTGTTAATGAAATCAACAACAGGTGCACTAGAGGGGCAACAATGAGACAACCTCCAAAACAGGAATGCTTTACAGGAGGAGGCCACTGACATTTTTTTCTCACCTTTTCTTTCCTGACTGTTTATTCACTAGTTTTGCATTTGGCTAGGCTCAGTGTCACTACTGGTAGCATGAGGCAATGCCTGCACCCCACAGAAGTTGCACAGGTAGTCCAACTCCTCCAGGATGTCACATCAATATGTGTCTTCCAGCACAGTCTTAAGAGCCCGGAGGAGATTCCAGGAGAGAGGCAGTTACTCTAGTAGAGCTGTACATGGCCACAGAACCAGTATCTGCTCCTTTGTGCAAGAAAGAACAAGATGAGCACTGCCAGAGGCCTACAAAATGACCTCCAGCAGGCCACTGGTGTGAATGTCTCTGACCAAACAAACAGACTTCATGAGGGTGTCCTGAGGGTCCAACCTACTTTTGTATCCCCTTTGTTCACTTCCTTGCACTGTTGAGCTCGACAGGCATTTGCTATAGAATATTAGAATTGGCAGGTCCACAACTGGTACCCTGTGCTTTTCACAAATGAGAGCAGATTCACCCTGAGCACATGTGACAGACGTAAAAGGGCCTGGAGAAGCTGTGGAGAACGTTATGCTGCCTGTAACATCTTTCAGCATGACCGCATCCTAACTGCCATTAGGTATTGAGTTGAAATCCTTGGACCCACTGTCAGACCCTACACTGATGCAGCGGGTCCTGGGTTCCTCTTGGTGCACGACAATGCCTCATGTGGTAAGAGTATGCAGGCAGTTCATGAAGATTCAAGATTCAAGATTCAAGAGCTATTTATTTGTCATTTCAACCACATACAGCTGACGCAGAACATCGTGAAATGAAACAACGTTTCTCCAGGACCTGGTGCAACATATAAACATACAGACATATGACAGGGAGGGTTATTTTTTTTGGGCAGTTTAAAATTTAAAAATAAAACTTTGAAAGAGAAAAAAATAAATAGATAAATAATAAAGTGCAACGTGTGCAACATGGTGTAGTTGCAGACAATGCAAGAACAGAACCCTTTTCATCTAAACCAGATGAACATATTGCAAAAAATCAAAATAGCGCAAAACAGTTGACATGAAAGACACAATGAAAAGACAACGCAACAAGACACTAGCACCGAGAAAAAGAGGTGATGTGCGGTAGCAGTGATTGAGGTAGTGCAGACTGTGTGTGTATGTGTCTGTGAGTGAGTGAGTTAGTGAGTGAGACAGGGTTTATAATGTTATGCTGTCCTGGGTTGGTGTGTGTAGGTGAGTGTGAGGGGGGCTTTTTTGTAGTTCAGTCCTGGGTGGTTGAGGAGCCTGATGGCTTGAGGGAAGAAACTGTTACACGGTCTGGTTGTGAGGGCCCGAATGCTCCGGTACCTC
>VUQH01074554.1:0-22393 GCA_015106775.1 Etroplus canarensis
GTAAAGCTCACACAGAGCCTTCTTAGCATTAGCGCTGGGACGAATGTACACTCCGATAATCAGGGCAGTAGTGAATTCCCGGGGTAAATAAAAAGGTCTGCATCTAACAGTCACGAACAGTAGTTAGACACAAGCACAGAGTCCTTACACCATTCCGTGTTTATATAAACACATACGCCTCCACCGCGAGTCTTGCCACTCAGGGCTGTATTTCTGTTGGCACGAAATGCCGTTAGCCCGGCTAGCTGAATGGCGGCGTCCGGAACATTGGCGCTTAGCCATGTCTCTGTGAAAACCAGGACACAGCAGTCTCTGTACTCACGCCGTGAAGTTCGCTGGAGTCGGATGTAGTCCAGCTTATTGTCCAGGGAGCAGACGTTGGCCAAGGTGATGGAGGGAAGTGCCGGCAGGCCAGGGCTTGTTTTTAGCCTAGCACGGACACCCGCCCGCTTCCCGCTCTTCCACTTCCTTGAGCACTGCTTGCAATGTCGTCTCTCCCGGCCACCGGCATCGGGCAACACCGCTGTCTGAAGGTCCGGTCCACGTAGCAAGCCCAGGTCGCAGAGTTTGGAGAGTAGATCATCATCATGCAGGTTAGTGGATGCATGATCTCTTAATGTGAGCATTAAAGGACATACCCTGATCAAAAATAACTCCAAGTTTCCTCACAGTGTCACTGGAGGCCAAAGTAATGCCGTCCAGGGTAAGTATCTGGTTAGAAAGACTGTTTCTGAGGTTTTTAGGGCCAAATACAATAACCAAATACAATATCTAGGCTTCTGGGATAGTGACTTGTCAATCACATGGTGGGCCCGGTCAAAACATACTTTTATCCTCTATTTGACGTGAATTGACCCTAATTTACAAAATGAACATAAAGTTGGATTCAGTAAGACTTAAAACATGCAATTGAAAAATTTAAGATTATAAACAGTGTGTGATGCCATCTCACAATGAGCATGGTACACCCTGGACAGGTTGCCAACATTAACATGCATAGGCTACATGGCCACATGCGGCTCTTTTGCCTATATCTAGTGGCTCCCTGTGACTTTGACAAAATTAGAAGAATATGGAAATGATCCTCTTCATTTTGCTGAACCTCAATTACAGTGGATAGAATGAATGTAAACACATAAATGGCTAGCCCTGAATGCCTGTAGCTATGGATTCCAAAGCCATAAAAAAGTCCTGGAGGAAAATAGGAAATTTAACAGACATTTGTTTGTTTGCACTGCCAACACTGCCATCTTACTGGTATGCTTGATCTGCTGCTGGACTTAAGTCAAAATAAAATTGAAATTTTCATATTATTTGTTTTATTATATTTAAAGATATTTCACTGTTATTATTATTGTTGTTGTTGTGTATTACTAATTTCCTTACATCACCCTTGTCCTTGTTTTATGTCTGGTCGTCTAGTTTTTGATAGTATAGCAAGCAAGTGTAAGCAGAGCCAAATTATCTATATGTGTTGACATACTTGGCCAATAAATCTAATTCTGATTCTGAATTTTCACAAATGCAGGTAGGACTCAAGTGGAATATAGCCATTCTGTTTCAAAGTAGGCCGAAACATGTTAGCAGATCGTTTTTCCTACATTATTTGTTGGTAATAAAAAAAGTAAATATTAAGTAAGCAATTTTAGTTACTATAGTTCTATGATTCCATAAATTCTTCAAGAAAACATTGTTAGTTGTAAAAAGAAAATGCAAAGTGCTAAATAATCATATTTATATTCATGAAGAGTAGTAATGTGGTAGAAGATTTTTAATTAAACATATTGCTATTTTCATTTATACTTAATAGGCTGTTATTAAGATATACTTTATTTATCCCAAAGTCAGGAATTTTTTTATTACAAGTAAAGATTACTTTAAACACAACAAATATATAACGAATAGCTTTAATAAGCTGACATTATAAGGCTCAAATATGTTTTGTGACTCCATACAGATTTTTGAGGTCTATACTGTCTTAAAAATGGCTGCTTCTAGAGTAAAGGTTGCCAACCCGCGGGCTAGATTTATTATCGATCATCAGTTAACCAAACATGCAATTTTTAAGTGCAAATCAGCAGTAGGCCACACCAGAAAGTAAGAATCACATCAGTGGCCAGCCAAATAAAGTTTAGTAATATGCTTTAATTTAATTTAAAAATACACGCCCTACATAGCCAACTCATGTGCAGTCTACTCAACATTTAGCCTTTCAAGCAGCAAACTAAAAGTGAAAAATGAAAAACATGAGCCATCCTTCCACCAAGGCTGAACAATCCTGAAATGTTTATGTTTTCTTCAAGTAAAATATTTCTGCCTTTATTTTTGATATATATGAATTCTTTGGCAATGAAACCATGCCTATAGAACTCGGGAACAGTAATGTCATTATTAGTTCAAGAATTATTCAAGAAAAATAAAAATCTTGAAATGGTAGAACTTAGCTAGATCAGAAGTTGTTTCACTGTTTTCATTAAACTCTACTGGTAGTATTGGTTACAAGTCTCCTATTAATTACTTGCCAAAAGCTTCATTTATGTACACATCTCAGTTTTGAGTCATTTGAATCCCAGGATCCAGAATGATCCAGATCAGTTTTAGGAAATTTTTTGAGAATGTCAAGCTGATATCTGCAAATTTTGCATTGTTTGCTTATGGTGTGTAGTTGTTGCGCCATGATGCACAATGCCAACTTTTGCCCTCTCTCACAATGTTGATGAGTCTTTCAAAAGAATCCAAACCAAAAGCATTTTTACCTCCTGGGTGGAGATTCACAACAGCCTGCTTCACGGGCCTGAACATGACCACTCAATGGTTGCGTGGGAAATTTTTTTTTTTTTAAGTGTCAGAGCTCTTTGGTTATGTAGTTTACACACACCATACAGTCAAGCCTAATGCTTTAAGTTAAAAATGTCAAGCAACATTTTCCAAACTATGCTTTTGCAAAACAGAAATTGCTTTGTTGCAAATGGATACATTTAAGTTAAGTTGGCAGACCACTGCTCCAACTGGACAGGTCAGAATTTTATTGCACCAGCATGCTGCCCATTTTATATTGTTCATGTGGTGACTACTACAAAGATCAATCTGCAAAGACTACAAAACTACACAAAATTGTCTGAGTCTTATCATTTTATGCACTTCTTGTCATCCAAGTCAATAAAACTGGAAATACATGAGGTTGAAACTACTTGAATTGCAGCTTCAAGTCCACTGAACAGCTCTTCCTTTTAAAGAAATGAAAGACTGTTGTTGTGTTTTTGAAGTCTCTGTCCATCTATTACAAATCTTGTTACCACTACAGGATCTGGCCTGTTTGCTGGATCTTTACCAAACTTTGTGTGGCTCATATATTTGATTAGTAGAATAACTAATAATATTTTTGAGGTGTGGGGTCAAAGGCCAAGATCACAAAGAGACATTTAGGAAATTCCCTCTTCCAGCATAGGAGCTGACTGGACTCCTGGATCCTAGCAAAATTTTGTACACTTAATTCCTATGATGGGTAGAAAAACTGATAATATTTTTGAGGTTGTGGGATCAAATGTCAAGGTCACATGGGGTCATCAATAAAAATTTTTATTGCCACCATAGTATGGTATAATACTAGTATGGGTAGAAGAAATGCCAATGGTCAAGTTAAAATACAACAATATAAATACAGTTTCTATAGAGCTGACTCAGCTATAAGATCTTTATCAAAATTTGTGGGCTACTCACTATAATGAGTATGATGGATGGAAGAAATTAAAGACCAGTACCACTCCAGGAGCTGACTTGTTTCCTGGATCTTTTCCAAAGTTTTGTGATGAACACTTACAAGTGAAAGGTCCCTGGTTTGATTCCAGGTAGGAACCCAAGCTCTTCTCACTATGGAGGGTTGGGTCAGGAAGGACATCCAGCATAAAACCTCTGCCAAATTACCACTGGGAATCCATCTACTGCTGTTATCCCCTTGGGGTAAAATACAGGGGAGCAGCTGGAGGTACTTATGATGGGTAGAAGCTCTGATAACATTTACAAGACTGTGGAGTCTGAGGTCAAGGTCAGATTTAAAGTGGAGTTCTAGGCATTTCATTTATTTTTTAAAATGATGAATCCTGGATTTATTTCCGCCTGTCAGGTTTTTAATTGAAATTGTAAGTTTGAATGCAGAAATAAGACTGGTATCATAACTTTGATCTTACAGGGCAGTGCTTGTTTATGTTCTGTCTAGGAAGTGAACACATCCAGCCCTTATTGCCTTTTAGTGTGGTGCTTATGAATAGCAGGTTAGCCGCAGCATCCCCCCGATGTATTACCCCCTCCCCGTCCTATGTCTTGTATTGGCTGCTCTGTTAGAATTTGATGCAGTTCAATTTGCTTTATGGCCCAAGCGAGTACACATTTGTGTTTTCACGGTGAGATTAGGGTTGTAGGTGCACCTGTCCCTGCAGTACAAAGTCTGTCTGCTTTTGTAAACCTCCATCTCCATCAAGTCCTCATTCTCCTCTTCATTTCACTCCTGTCATGCCACAGTAAGAAGCCCCTTACTGTTTCTCATTTCCTCCTTTTTTCTTATTAATTTCCTTTGCCCACCTCTATCGCTTCCTCTCTCATTCTCACGCATAAGCTCCTGCCCACTCTCTCTCTCTCTCTCTCTCTCTCTCTCTCTCTCTCCCTCTTTCTCTCTCACACCCCTTTTACTCTGCAGTAAAACCATCCAGTCTGGTTTTTCAAAAGATTAAAACTCTTCCTCTCTCCATCTCTCTCGCTCTCTCTATCTCTCCCTACCTCCCGCTCTCTCCATCACTCTTCGAACGCTACACTGAACATTTCCCTCGCTGAGGAGCAACAGAGGCGACAGCAAACCTGTGTTTTCACTCCTGTTGACCGTTGCATTTGAATCTCAGCACCTTCAAGCTGCTTGACACGGAATATAGAGATTTTTCTTTTTGTGTGTGCGTGTGTGTGTGTGTGTGTGTGTGTGTTTTTTTCTGTGCATGCTAATCAAACAGTCATGCTGGAGAGACTACAGTCTGCTTTGAAAACTGTGAAGGAGTCTAAACGTAATTATTTCCTCCTCTTCTTATATTGTGTGTTTTAGCAGAAATGAACTTGGTCTTGGTTTGGTGCAGTGTTTCACATTTAGCTTTGGAGATGAGGTAGTAGTTTTAAATACTGTGTTGCACTCTAAAGTTTGTTTGGTCAAATGTGTTGACAGTATGAAAGTTAGATCCGCAGGCTCGCACGTTCCAGGTGTCAGATAGCTGATCAAATTGATGCTGGGAGAGTTGTTGTTTTTATAGCTATTCAGCCTGATGATTGAAGCAACTGATGAAAGGAAATATTCTTTTTTTGTCGAGCCAGGTGTAAAGCTGCACAAGACATGATGTGCAAATGTAATAGTGATCTATTAGTATCAGTTGATTACAACTGCTGTAAAATTAATTGATGTAACTGTGATTAGGTTGTAGCATTGCTTTTCAGCATTAAGTAACAGGCAGAGATACTACTGTGTGAGTGATCCTGCTGAAAACCAACAGCCCTCTCTCCCTCCGGTCTCCGACACGCAGTAGACATCTGCAGGCTGCTGTAGCGATGTCTGGACTCCCTGATTCATCTGGGCTCCAGAGAGGGGTTTTTACGGCGTCGGGGAGGGGGGTCTGCTCGACTCCTGAGCAGTAATCAGTGCAGCACGTCAGAGGCTGGCTGGCTGCTGGGCATACTGCAGTGGGATTACTGTGGACAGGAGAACATGGAGAGCCAGAGGAAAAGATACAATATAATGCAGTCCATTCGGGTGCATCTGCGTGTAGTTTGTGTGTCTGTTTGTGCATTTGTGGCTGAGTACATCTGTCCTCATCTCGTTGCATGTGAGTCACTGTGTGCATATGTGTGTGATTCTTTACATGTGTTTATATGTATGTGCACAATGGTGGTGTGTGCGTGTGAGCGTGGCTGTTGCATGTGTATTCATGTGTTTAGCCACTGTTGATGTATTATGCATGGTAAGAAGACTATTTGCAAAGCTGCCTTGGCTTTGATTTGACCTGATTGCTGTTTCTGCCTGGGTCACCCAGATTAGGCCCAGATTGGAGTCGTGTCTCTGGGCTCTGATTTATAGGCTGTACCTTGTAAATGAGTCATGATTCCAATGTGACATGCACTTCATCTCATATGACATATTCCTAGCCCCATAAATACACATTTAATCAATTAACTAAGCAGTTCATTTAGCTCTTTAAATCAATTTAAATATTCTATTTTTATCCTGGAGGGATGTTGACTGAACTGAGTGTTACGTACCTCAGCTGAATAACAGTCTCAAAATGTTTTTGCTGCCTGATGGGTTGCATAAGGCCACTGGCAAGACTCTAGAGGGGCCAGCTGTAACCAAAGCTCTGCATTTCCTCAAAGAGGGGTCAAGAAGAGCGTAATAGGCAGTTTTTTAAAATACAAAAAGAGAAACAGAAGATAGATATCTAAGCAGACAGAAACAGATTGTCCAGCTAAAAGTAATAAGAAGCTTTTTAGTTGGAACAGGAGATTACTGGAAGCAAATTTATTTTGACCTTAGAGCCTGAACATTTTAGCTCAATTGCATCTGATCTCTTCATATAAATGATAAGACAAATTGAGTTCATTATACATAGAGTATTAGCTTTATGTGTAATGGTCTAGCCCTCACTTTCAACAACACACTTGTGCATTTGTGCTTCACACACTGCTATTATAGCTGATGAGGGTGAGAAAAGTCATTTTCCCACACTGAGGAGAGAAATATTTCATGGTTCTTGCACAAAAAATAAAGTACTGCTGTGTGTGTGTATTTTGTAAGCCAGTGGCATACTAATGCGGACTAGCTACAATTTTGGGGGTTCTTAGACGTGCTGAGGATAAGAATCACAGATGCTGTATAAACAGAAGTGTAAAGATCTAAAGTTTGTTGTTATGTACACTTGACAGATCTGGGTTGGAAATGTTGCTGGAAAAATTGTTACATGACAGTTTTGTTCTTGAGGTGGAAGACACATTACTGGACAGCAAAAAACTGTTCCTGGTGTGTCAGCAGAGAGAGTTAGGTTGATCGATAGGAAAATGAGGGACAAGAGGACAGTGTTTCAAGGAGACAGTGGGGAAAGGAGGGTGGTGGTAGGCTCCTGTGGGAAGTAATTCATAAAGTAGACCTTGTGAAAAACAATCCAAAGATTAATTATAGCTTGTTTTAGGATTTCTGGCACATGCACTGATGGGATAAATCTTCCTGCTTTTACATTTATCTACTTTGACCCCACTTATAACTCACAGCCTTCACTTAAGAGGAAAGTTTTAAGGCTGGATGGAATCTTGAGTTCCAGCTGCAACTTTATCATCTCATTTAATACAGCAATAACTGATTTATTTTGTCCTATTTCAGCCACCTCGCTTCTTCCCCACCGGTTTGTGACGGTCCGCCGTGGCAGTCCAGCAGCAAAGAGTGGTCAGATCCGGCCTGGAGATCGATTAGAGGCCGTAGAGGGACGCTCGGTGGTGACTCTGCCTCATAGGGAGCTTGCTCAGATACTTCGCCGAGCAGGAAATACTCTACGCCTCACCATTGTCCCACGTCCCAGCACCTGTAAGTATCCAAACAAACCCACACGTACCAGCTTGACTTAATTCACAACTGAACCTTAATCAATATATTTTTCAGACTCTTCACACCTTCCAGAAACTGCTGACTATGACCCTGGTCACAGAAACAGAAAGGGGCAGAGGTCACGTCCAAAGGTGAGGGCAGCACCTTCAGTCATGAACACTTAAATTCCTACATCTGTTATGGCTCTTACTGACTGCCAGTGTATAATATTAATCCTAACTTCTCTTACCTTGTTTGCCAGCGGGATTCCAGATATTACAGTGTAGATCTGGATCGTGGCCCCTCAGGCTTCGGCTTCAGCCTCCGAGGGGGGAGTGAGTACAACATGGGGCTCTACGTTCTGGGACTAATGGAGGGAGGGCCTGCCTCGCGAAGCCAAAAAATGCAGGTGTGTCTGTTTGCTGAAGGCATTTAAACTTGTTTACATCATATGTAACGAATGTATAGAATTTTCTTTGTCCCAACTTTATTTATTTTTAATACACTGTGTACACAATTGTTAGGCAAGTTGCATTTTTGAGGATTAGTTTTATTATTTAACAGCAACAGTGCTCTTGGTCAATCCAAAATGTTAATAAACCTCAAACCTGAATATTTAGGGAAGTGAAAGTGAGATTTTGGCTTTTGTATGAGAAAATCTGTGCGTGCACAATTATTAGGCAACTGTTAGTGTGCAGAATTATTACACAACTCAAAGAAAAATAAAAATATTTCCATCTCGTGAGAATAATAAATAAACAACTCAAACTGTACAAATAAAGATTTCTGACATTTCAAAAATAAATCAGTGACCAATATAGCCGCACTTCTTTTCAATAACATTTAAAAGTCTTCCATCCATGAAGTCTGTCAGTTTCTTGATCTCTTGACCATCGGCTTTTTGTGCAGCAGCAACCACAGCCTCCCAGACACTGTTCAGCGAGGTGTACTGTTTTCCTTTACTGTACATCTCACGTTTAAGAAGGGCCCACAAGTTCTCAATAGAGCTTAGGTCAGGTGAGGAAGGGGGCCATGTCATTATTCTTTCATCTTTAAGGCCTTTACTGGCTAGCCACACAGTGGAGTACTTTGATGCATGAGATGGAGCATTGTCCTGCAAAAAAAATCATGGTCTTCTTGAAAGATTTGGACTTTTTCCTGTACCGCTGTGTGAAGAGAGTATCTTCTAGTAGTAGGTTTGGGAGTTGAGTCTGAGTCCATGTTCAACCAAAAAGGTCCAACAAGCTCATCTTTAATAATTCCAGCCCATACCTGTACCCCACCTCCACCTTGCTGGCATCTGAGTCAGAGTGGAGCTCTATGCCCATTGTTGATCCAGCCAAGGGCCCATCCATCTGGCCCATCAAGAGTCACTCTGATCTCATCAGCCCATAAAACCTTTGAAAAATCTATCTTCAGATATTTCTTGGCCCAGTCTTGGTGTTTCAGCTTATGTGTCTTGTTCAGTGGTGGTCGGGTTTTAGGCTTTCTTACCTTGGCCATGTCTCTGAGCACTGAACACCTTCTAGACACTCAGGTAGATCCAAATTTAATCAAACTTGCACACAGTGATCACCTAATGGGTCTTTACCAAAAATGTGCTCCAGATCATATTTATCATTTTACAGAGTATCATTTAAAGAGAATCATATCATTTTCACAAGAATAGCTATTCCTCAGAGTATTGGGCCGCATTGTAATGTTCCTAAAATGAGTGTTGTGTGTGCCGCACTGCCATCAATATATAAATGCTGTCTTTAGAGGTTTATTCATTAAAAATTTCTTGAGCTGTGTAAGGGCCACTCAAGAACTAGAGCTGTTGTCCTGGATATGACTTTTTGCAAGTCTCCTTTGCTTCTCAGTTGATTTTAATTCTCATTAGTTTGTGCAATACAAACAGACAATGACAAGAAAAATAATCACCTTTATACTTCACACATAAAAATAAACTGTGAATTGTGATGAAGAATAAGCCAGATAAGCTACTATATCACTGACTGGTTCTGAACCTGCATTACAAAGTACTTCAAGCAAGGGAACAACAACACAATAAGTAGGAAAACAAACAGATTTTACTAAATAATAATAATAATATTATATTATATTAGCAAGTTCTGGGAAAATTCACAACTTATTATATCCCTGAAAAGCGGGAATATCATGGAATCATCGGCACTGTCACTGTTGCAAATCCTTCATATAATCATTAAAAAAATGTACCTTTGGACGCTCCCTTGTATTTTCCCACCACAGCGAATTAATCTGCATCAGTACTTCGGCAGAGGTTTTACACCAGATGCCCTTCCTGGCACAAACCTCCATGGTGAGAGGGGCTTGTGTCCCCACCTGGAATCGAAACAGGGAGCTTTCGTTTATAAGGCAAAGATAGCGTAAAAACTATTTGACAGAGGATTTTGAATTTTAGCAAAATTGTATTTTCAGTCATTATAGAAATACAGCTTGGCCTCTAGGTGGCATTAATTTTTACATATTTAGTCATATCTCTGTGACTGTTTGTCCGATTTGCATGAAATAAACACTAAATTTATCGTGGGATTATATACGTTCATGGTAACACCATGTTGTGTCTGGCACCATTGCAATCTGCTGGTGCCACTGCTGAATTCAGAAAAAATGCACAATTTTAGCCATATCTGGGATTATTCATCTGATTTGCACAAAACAAAAAGCAAATTGACTGCGGGATCATGTCTTCTCTCGGTGTCACCATGCCACCACCACCACCACAATGCTGCAAGTCCTTCATGTGAGTGCAATAATGCAAAAACTATTTGATGCAGGATTTTGAATTTTGGCACAGTGAAAGACCTCAATGAGATGGGCAACTGGTTGGATTTTCAGCCAGTTTGAAAATAAAGATTGGCCACCAGGTAGAGTTTTCTATAAAATTTCTTCATTTTTAGTCGTATCTCTATCCAAATCAATCTTTGGATCATATACTTTCATGGCAACACCATGTCGTGTCTGCCACCATTGCCATTTGCTGTTTCAGGGATATTATGGAATCAACTTCACTGCTGCATTCGTTGGTTCTTAATCATCCAATTTGCATAAAAAAGAGAAAATAAACCAAACTGACCATGGCATCTAGCCTCACATCATGTCAAGTGAGGTCAGGCTAGGACAGTATTTATGAAGAAATTGGGGATTTTCGGGGATATACCTTTAGTGGTCGCACGGTGACTGTAGGAAACTGGTTTGCGTGCAGATCACGTATTACTTATGTTGATCATTTGTTGTTGTGAATGATTATTTGTTGTAAACAACTTGCAGCCTACCTGCAGTACCATCACAGCCCCGTCAGGGTTCCCTAAAATATGTTGGGATGACAGATATTTCCTGCAAAATTTGCAGATAAGCCATGGCTTTAGTAAACTTACAACAAGAAGTTAAGCCCCTAATGACCTTAAATATTTATTATCATAATTTAAAAATTAGTAAGAGAGAATAAAATTTAAGAGTATAAATGTACCTTGGTTATCTTGTAGGATTTTAACAGGAATAATCTTTCCGATTTTTCATGATTGATGATGCTATTGATGCTAATATGTAAAATGATGTCATGATGTTATGGTTGCAGGTGAGCGATCAGCTTGTGGAAATCAACGGGGACAGTACAGCCGGGATGACACACAGCCAGGCTGTCGAGCAGATCCGCAGAGGAGGCCACCGCATCCACCTGGTCCTGAAGAGAGGAAACGGCTATGTGCCTGACTATGGTAAGACACAGTGGGAATATTTTACATGCAAAAGCACTGATATAGATGAGATTTGAAAAAATAGATAGTGGAATATGGAGAACCTCACATCTCTTGCATGTGATGACTATGTCTTGGGTGTGCTATCTCTTCATTTTCTGTGGGACTGATTCTAACTGAAATGCTCTCTACTGTTCTTAACTTTCCTTTTCTTTTCTGGTGTTTCCTGCTTTGTAATCCATCACATCTGTGGTTCATTTGATCTTGTTTGCTTTTAACACTCCCACACCACATTTCTCCTCTGCATTTGGCCTGTGTTTGTTTTTCCTTGGTCCTTCTTCCATACACTGCTCTCCTTTGTGCTTCGCACCTTTGTTTCCTCTGCATTCCCTTTTTACTCTCCTTTTCTCTCAGTGGAGCTCTCCAGTTTGTCTCTTTGTATGACCAACTCCAAGCTAGGCGAGCCTTGCTTCTATGTCATTGGACGGACAGAGAATACGCGGTTGGTAATGGTTCCTGTTAGTTCTCCCATTTTCTGTCTCTCTACATCCTCCTGCCAAGTCACCACCGCTGTCTTCACTTAATAAAATATAGCATAAAACCTGAAATGGACTTCATTAGCAGCTTAATTAGTAACATAGCAGTGTACAACATGGTGCTTCTCACAATTTGTACATACACAGAGTATGTAACACTAGAACTGCCAAGGGGGGGTCATTTTGACTCATGTAAAAGTCAATGTAAAATGTTGCACTCAACAGTTGTCGCATGCCTGGTTGCTTCGCAATAGGTAATGTCTGCATACATTTGACATGGTAGTTGCTATATCATGAGCCAGAGCTAGCTACATGACAATGATAGATGAATATATAGAAAACTGTAGGTAGGTAAAAGACGAATGGTTATTGCAGAATTGAATGCGTAAAGAATGAAATCCAGAGCAGAGTAATCAAATCAGACTAGTTTTAGACGTGAGGAGAAGAGCTGAGGAGGTGAAGCTGCAGACTGAGGCAGAGTAGGCAGATGACTGGATGTTTGGAGAACTGGATGGGTTGCTTGCTGTGCAGGGGAAATCTTACCTGAACCAAGCAGGGTACAGATGTGGCAAACTAGTCCAACTAAGTAAAGATTGAACTCTGGAGGAGAGTAGCCAAATCAGGTTCTAAACATGAGGAGCATAGCTGAAGAGGTGAAGCTGCAGACTGAGGCAGAGCAAGCAGATAATTAGATGCATGGGAAACTGGCTTGCTGGCTGTGCAGGAGAAACCTTGGCTGAACCAAGCAGAGTACAGATTTGAAAAACTACTATGAGCAAGTAAAGAGTGAAATCCAGAGGAGAGAAGCTGACTGGTTTTAAACCTGAGCAGCAGAGCTGAGGAGGTGAAGGGCTGCAGACTGAGGTGCAGAGTGGGCAGTGGATGAGAGAGAGAGAGGTCCAGCAAAAAGGAGGCAAGGTGGATGATGTGATAAACTTTCACTATTCTAGTTCTATAATATTTTTTTATCTTGTTGTAGCCAACTGTGAGGAGAATTTTAAAATGTAGAGAATGACCCCTTCAATCTGTTTCACAGTGAGCGCTCTGTTTTTATAGCTTATCTTCTTTATTTCAGTAGAACTAAAACAATGTGTTATCAAAAATTGTTTTTAACATTTACGTAATGTTTTACAGTAATTAAATTATTTAGATGTATTTTTATTGCATTTTTTTTTCTTGTACCCTTTGTTGATTACTGGATTATAAAATTTATCTTGTCTTTGCAATGTGTAATGAAATAATCTCAGTCATTATTAAAACTAATGAAATACCTAAATCTTCATCCTAAATAGTTATTTTGTTGAATCTTACTCATAATTAGAAATAGTTCTTAAAGAATGTCTTTGCAATTGTTGCTATTGTTTCAGAACAGGGTCTAAATGACCCCCCCACCCCTTTCGGTTCTAGTGTTAAAGAAAGTGGCCTAATTGCATAATCATAGAGCATACTGATAAGCAGTGTGTTGTATCACTAATGAATATTGCACTAGGATAGAAAAGCAGCTGTTGTTTCACAAGCTGACCTGAGGCACCTTTCTGGATTTCATGAGCTCTTTAATCACAGATTACATAATATTCTATGCTAGAGATGCTGCCATTTTCTTTCTCATACCTGCCTATTCAGTCTGTTTTCTCTTCCTCTCTCCTCACCATCCTAACCCTACATCATGTGTGTCCAGGCCATGAGCACCGAATCACCTCCCCCTCCCTCCTGCATCACCCCAAGAAGCAGGGTTTGGCTGCAGTAGAATCCATTGGAAGGAGGGGGCGCCATTCAAAAGAGAAGAGGAGAAGCAGGTCAAGGGAAGGCGAGAGGGATAAAGGGACTGAAAGGAGAAGAAAAAGACGGGGCTCGGGTGGAGGAGAACACTTACGTTTACAAAGTCCCATGTCTGATCAGACAGAGAGGTCTCGGAAAGCCAGGGACAGGAGGAGGAGAAAAAGAGAGTCTCAGAGCTTACCCAGAGATGCCCTCAGAAACTGTAGTGATAGTGACACAGAAAAGGGGGCAGTGAGGGGAAGGAAAAGGGGCAAAGACAGGAGGATAAGCAGGAGCAGAGAGAGGAAAAGCAAGAGTGAGGAGAGGGAGAGGATGTCAGAAAGGGAAGAGTATGAGCAGGAGGACGAGCAGGTTGTACCTGCTGTGAAGGAGAGGGTGGAAGAAAGAAAAGAGCAGATGAAGAAACCTGAGAGAGAAGATGGCGACAAGGAAGAGATTTTACCCATCCCAAGTCCTAACCAAAGGGTTCCCAGACCCAAACAAGACTGGGAGGAGGAGAGTGATGAAAACTGGGACATGGCAGCAGAGTACAGAGAACTGAGGAAAGAAAAGAAGCCAGAAAGTGAGCAGGAACGGTCATGGGATGATAACAGCGGCGAAAATAAAGACACAGAGCTGAATGAGGATGAAAACGATGATGATGAACAGAGCAGTAGCTTCAAGCGGCCTTTACGAAGCGTGGGTGTGATTGATCCAGTGTCACAGAGAAAGCCCTTCTCCTTCCTCACTTCCAAACTGTCCATAGATCAGCTGGGGGATGATGAGTCAGAGTCTGGAGGCAGCCAATCTGATGAAAGTGTGTCTGCCGCCAGCATCTCAGCCCTTTCTTTGGCCGCCACCAAAGCAGGCCCTTGGCTCACACCCAGCCAGCAGAAGTTGACTCAGGTCATAAAGGAGACTAGACGGCACGGAAGACAGACAGGACAGAGGGGAGGAAGAAGTGCTATCTCTTGACTTTGAACAGGAAACTGAGCACGCAGCAGCTGAATGACACTGTATAAGATTCTGTCAGTTTCACACTGTTAGACCTCTACTTATTTTCTGCAGCTGCCCCACCACTGACTTTTTCTCTGAGTCACTTTGATATTTAAAGTAGTAAGAAGTCATATTCTTTGTGCCTTTTTACAGCTGATCTTTGGCTGTTAATATTTTTACTTGTAAATGACACCAACATAACAAGGTTCTCTCTCTCCCAACAGTGTCATTGTCTTTTTTTTTTCCTTAGGCACTGTTACTCTCCATAGGTTGCACTTTTGTCTCTTCTCACCTACCTGCCTCTCTGCAGTGATTCAGACTACTGTAGCAGAGAGTCCTCTCTTAAATGGACAGTTTGCCCCAAAATCAGTTATACACATTTTTCCTCTGACTTGTAGTAATATTTATCCATCTAGATTATTTTGGTGTGTTTCTCAGTAATGGACATATCTACTGGTAGAGATGCACATTTAAAAAAAACTGAGCATCAATGGCTCTTTCAAGAAATCAATATACCCAGTAACTCAAAAAAAAAAATCCAAAAACCTTTTTGTGAGCAGTTTTCATGTAGGAAATATTTTCTTTCTTCAGTGCTACACTCACTAACCATATCACTGTGTAGAAGAAAGCAAGCATCTTCATGTGATGAGAGGTTTATCATCATGACAGGTTGCAAACATCAATGCCATACCCCCTACGCTGAGCTGTAATGTTAGCTAGTGAGCTAGCTGCTTGCTTCTCTTGGTTGGAAGACGTAATTCAGTAGGAGGAAAACAGATCCTACATGAAACTGCTCAAAGCAAGGTTTGTGGATATTATTTTTTTGGAACCAGGTCACGATTTCTGGAAGAGACATTGCTGCTGAGTATTTTTTGGCACTTTAATTTCAACAAAGCGAGTCACATGTTGTTCCATTATTTTCAAGTGAAGACAGACTGCTGATTCAATATATGGACAAACATATTACACATTACACCTGCAGGAGCTTTACTGATATCCCATCGAGAGGGCCTGGTTTGCAATTTCATTCTAGTTCATCCCAAAGCTGTTCGGTGGGGTTGAGCTCAGGCCTCTGTGTTAAGTTCTTCTACACCAAACTCATCCAACCATGTCTTTGTGGGCCTTGCTTTGTGCACTGAGGCACAGTCATGCTGGAACAGAAAAGGGCCTTTCTCAAAGTTGGAAGCATGCAATTGTCCAAAATGTCTTGGTAAGCTGAAGCATTAAGATTACCCCTCACTGGAACTAAAGAGCCCACAGCAAGTCCAGAAAAGCAACCCCACAGCATTATCACTCCTCAACCAAACTCTGCAGCTGGCACAATGCAGTCAGGCAGGTAATTTTCTCCTGGCATTCACCAAACCAAGACTGCATAAGACTGCCAAATAGAGAAGTGTGATTCATCACTCCACAGAACATGTTTCCACCACTCTAGTTGCGGCGTGCTTTACATCACTCCATCTGACACTTGGCATTGTGCTTGGTGATGTAAGGCTTGCATACAGCTTTTCAGCCATAGAAACCCATGCCATGAAGCTCCTATCACATAGCTTTTGTGTTGACTCAATAACTTTCAAACCAGAGGAGGTTTGGAAGTTATTGAGTCAGCAGAGCATTGGCCACTTTTACGCAGTACAAGCCTCAGCACTTGCCACCCAGTTCTGAAACTTTTCACATTTATTGTCACTTTGTGGCTGAATTGCTATTTCCTGAACACTTCCATTTTGTGATAATACCACTTACAATGTGGAAAATGTAGGAGGGAAGAAATGTCATGAACTGACTTGCTGCAACACTGACATCCTATTAGAGTACCGCACTCGAATTCAGTGAGCCCATTAGAACGACTCATTCATTCACAAATGTTTGTAAAGGCAGACTGTATGGCTAGGCACTTGGTTTTATATTTTTGTGGCAAGGGTGCTCAATGAAACACCTGAATTCACCAATTAAGAGGAGTGGCCCAATACTTTTCTCCATAAAGTGTAGGATAAATAGCACTACAGGCCAGAGGAAAAACAATAAATTCCATTTTTAATTTGAACTATCCCTTTACCCTCCTGAGACCCAAGCTCCTGTTTGGGATTCATGAGATATAACAGGTCTGTGTTGAGCAGAGTGAAGTATAAGGTGCAGAAAAGCCAAATGCAATGTCCCAATATGAGGACGCACGGTCTCAGGAGGTTAAGTACTCCCTACTGCTCAAATATTATGTAGACATTTACTTATACCTCATGAAGATATTGAGCAATAATAATGCAATCAGCCATTCATATCCATTGCACCGCATCAATCTGGCCTGAGAGGAGTCAGTGTTTGTAAAATATCCTCTTTGTGTTGCCTCAACAAGTTCCATATTTCATTGTAATAATGAATAAATAAATCCCTTTTGAAAGCAGATGCTATATTCTGTAAATATCTTTAGAGAAATAATTAACAGAACAGATTGTAAATACTATACTACATGGAACCTTATTTGTATTATTGTATTGTAAAATATATAATAGTCTAAATATTTGAATATATGCAGTATATATCTATATTACAAAGATCAGCTAACCATTCATATTATTTATTATTGTGTGATGATAAATAACGTGAGATTTAGCTTTCGTGAAGATTCAAAATGTAAACACAGACTAAGAACTATATTGTACCTACCCTATTTATATATGAATGTTTTGTATTATGCTGCTTGAGTGTGGATTAGAATGCTCTGTGTTGTACCCTACTTCAGAAGTCAGCAAAAGATGCCAAAAATATGCATCAGGTGTGTGCATATTTCAAGTACTGTTAATATTGTGTATGTGGGGCAGAACAAAACCACTATCTAGATTCTAAAGAGTGCTGTGCCCATCGTGCCACGTACAGTTGCCTTGGTAACATAAACCACTTTGTCCTAACCACTGATTTTTCTTACTGTGAAAACCTTTGCTCTGAGGTCTCTCGTACTAGAGGTGTGTGGGCCGTTTAGTAATTTCAGCCATGCCAAAAAAAGGCCCCACAGAAACGAAAAAAAAGAATATCATCTGCAGAATCTGAGCTCAGTGTTGCGTCTGAGGTGACAGAATAGCACATCATCTTTTTTTGCTGTCTTTTTTAAATATTCTGTTAAGGGGAAAAAAAACAGAAGCCAAGCTGAATGGATACTGTGAGATGTTATTTTTCTATGAAATTATCTTTTGTGATATACTCAGGTTTTCTTGATAAGCCATTAGGAAGAAAAGCTACAGAGTCACTCCATTCCATTTTCATAAAGCAGTGAATTCATGTTATTTAAATGTTAAAGCAATATTGTGTTGGTTCTTTACGGTGGCATTTGGAGACTCAGACTGTTACAGTTGTTATTTGTCAGCAGTCCATAATCATCTAAAGGTTGATGCCATCAGTGACGTCACTCCTCCACTTGTACCCAGAGGAACAAACCAGAGAAATAAAAAGCTTGGTGTTCCCTGACTGTTTGTTTGCAGACAGATAGTATAGCAGCCAAACAAAGATACTGTATTCTCCATCCAATGACCATACAGTGTTGCTGGGCGCCTATATGTCAAACCTTTTTTTTAAAATAAGGTTTGCTAATATTCTTTTTTTTAAAACTTTCATTTCCCAAGTATGGCCGAACTGTAAACACACTCTAATAAAACTGCAAATAAACTGCTGAACCAATTTCCTCTGTGATCATGAATGTCTTCATTTTATTGCTGTTTTCAACACATGAGTCACATAATGGACAGCAGATGGCAGCAGAAATATAGACAGTGTATTTAGGTGAAGTGGGATTTTACAAGATGAAGGTGTGTGTGTGTGCGCGTCAGTAAGAAATAGAGGGAAATGATGCAGGCTGATATTCACATGCAGGGTGAGATATGTTAATAAATCAGATGTAAAAAAATATATCAAGTAATAAAGATGAAGATTACGGATCATTCCCAGCAGCCTAAATATTTATCCTGCTTTTTGCAAGTGCATGCATTTTATATTTTGCATGCACGCCACTTCTCAGTCCAATATTAGTTTCCTGCAGCCAACAATGAAGCAGCCTCACCTGTGCGCGCTATTGTGCAGAGAGAGAGAAGCGGGTGAATTTACAGTGTCTCAGCTGAGCTATGAGCACTTAAGCACTGACACTAAAAATAACATCGCTCTGAGGCCTGTCTTTCTTTCGTGTTGTCCTAAGCCGCATCCTTCTGTTCAAATCAGCTCAGATGCAAAAGAAAAAATAAAAATCCAGGCAGTAATAACAAACCCTGCTCTCACTTCAGCTGCAGGGGAGAGTCTTAAAGGAGTGGGATAAAGCACGAATTTAAATAAAAGGTCTGAAATGTAATTATAATGAGGCATTTAACAGGTATTGCAGGTTTTGTGTTGCAGTGTACTGTCTTGTTTATCTACCTGGGCACCCAGGATTCAGGCGTTCAACAGGGTTCCTGACGTGTGTAAAGCTGCAGAGAAAGAAAAGGAGATTCTCACCGGACTTTCAAAATAAAATACTATCTGTACACTTCATAGTAGGGTCTATTTCCCACGGAGGAGTTTGGATGCGACTCATTATGAAATCTTAGCTGAAAACTGGATTCCCAACCCTGCCAGACAGGGGCGATTCTAGGAGCAGACATTTAGGGGGGGCTCAGCCCCCTAGCAGAATGGTATGCATACACTGCCTTTCAATTAATTCATTAATAAAACAATAGTACTTCATGCATAACGTTTAGTAAAATGAATAATAATTATAATAATGATACAGAATATGTGGCTTGCAAATTTATTTAATGCTTTTACTCTCTTCATTTAGGTTTGCATTATAGTGTCCCCAGTAGCGTAGTGGTTTGTGCATTCACCTTGCAAGCAAAAGGTCTCTGGCTCAATCCCAGGTGGGGACACACGGAGGGCAGGAAGGGCATCCGGCGTTAAACTTCTGCTAAATTACCAATGCAGATTAATCTGCTGTGGAGAATACAAGTGAGCAGCTGAAACTTACATTTAGGTTTGCATTATAATGTCATTTTTAAAAGCAACCTAATTAACTGGATGGTCTATTGTAGTGTCTAAGAACAATTCAGAATGATTAATAAGATATTTCAATGTAATACACCTGTTTTAGGGTGGTTCCTTTAGCTAATTAATGAAACCTGAGGCAAAGACTTAATCATGATGACAAGATCAGCTTGTAACGAAACAGATATGGAGAGAAATGTGCACAACACTGGGGCAGTCCACCAAATCATCATGCCATTAAAACAGCATTGTTCAGTACGGACATAGGAAAACCATGCTGCCTCTCCATACCCATGTGCGTGAACCAAACTGCTAAGAGATTTGTTTTGACAGTTACGGTTTAGACTTCATACAAACCTTCTCTTTATAATGCAGCCTCAACACAGGGTATCAAGTAGGCCACTCCTGAGTGAAGAATAGATCTGTTGTCTGTCACTTCAGTGTGGAGGCAGCCATCCTGTTCAAGCCATGTTTAGCATGTTAGGAGTCCTGTTGTGAAATCCATCACTAGCGTGAAGTCCAGGTAACTGGATAGAGGACAAAACTGATTTACTAGTGTACACTGTATTGTGTAATGATGTCAGAAAATAGGAATAAAATGCATTATTATTATTACTACTACTACTAAAATGCATTATTACTGCTACTACTATTGTTATTTTTAGGGGTGCTAAGGTGAAATTTAGTGCTGCTTGAAAACCCCCTGAAAAGTCTAAACTCAGCAGTGTTACCAGGCAGGAGGTAAAGAGGAAAGCCACAGAGAATGATCAAGGGTGTAGTGAGACCTGCCATTATGTACGGTTTAGAGATGGTGGCACTGACAAAAAGACAGGAGGAGAAGAAGTGGCAAAGTTGAAGATACTGAGATTTTTGCCGGGAGTGACCAGGATGTTCCGAATTAGAAATTGGTACATCAGAGGGACAGCTCAAGTTGAGTGGTTTGGAGACAAAGTCAGAGAGGCAAGGCTGAGATGGCTAGTGGATATACTGATCAAAAGATGTAGAAGATGGAGCTGCCAGGCAGAAACAAAAGAGGACAAGCACAGAGAAGATTCACAGATGTAGCAGTTGTGGACATGACTGGGGTTGGTGTGGCCGAAAAGGATATAAGGGATAGGGTGAGATGGAGGCAGATGATCACTGTGGCGACCCCTAACGGGAGCAACTGAAAGAAGAAGGAGCTAGCCATTCTGATATCTGCAGAAAAAAACAGATTAACCTTTTAAAAGAAAAAATGAGCTTTCTCTCTCTCTCTCTCTCTCTCTCTCTCTCTCTTCTCTCTCGTTCTCTCTCCCTCTCTCACTCTCTCTTTGGCAAGTAAACAAAAATTTCTGAATTCATGTGCACAATATTTTAATAATAATAAAATACTTTATTTTAACAAAAACCTTGCACAAGCTCCTTAAGCTTAATTTCAGTTTACTGCAGCTTACAATTTAAACTGAATTTACTGTTGAGGAATTAGCCAGATGGAATCTCAGCCTTCTTCTAGCTGTTGAGGTCTGAATATTTTGTTAATAATCTGACTTTGCATATGCACTTGGGATATCTTGCATTGGTGAGTTTAGATAGGTTGTAGTAGTGATAGCAATAGCAATAGACCACTATTACTATTAGATACATCAACATCTTTTAACATATTAGAATTACACAGTATAGTGTACATTGGTAAATCCAGTTGGATGGGCTTCACTGTATTGATGGAATTCACAATAGCCCTTTACAGGAGTCATATCATCCTAAACATGGCTTGATCAGGACAACAGTCTCTACACTGAAGCGACAGACTTCAAATCTTTTCATCACTTGGGGGTAGCTGTCCAATACCCTGTGTTGAGGCTGAACAATGAAGTTTTTTTAATGAACTACAAAACCTTAATGTAAAAGTTAAATCTCTTACCAGTTTGGTTCTTGCACATGTGTATGGAGAGGCAGCCTGATTTGCCAGTGCCTGTACTAAATGATGACACTTTAATTGTGTCAGTTTTTGAGGTGCGGACTCAAGAGCAGACAGACACAGAAGGATTTGTTTTTGCAGTTTTAGTGAAACACAGGAGTATATACAAGTTTTTAAGTAAATGTGCTGAGTCTATTATAAGCAGTTGGGTCTTTGCTTCAATACCATGAGAGTCCCGAGAGGGGGAAGGTTCTGGGGGAGATTTGGAGAAGCTGAGCCCTAGTTCCAGGGAGTAAATTTGAAGCAGGCAGGGTCCTTGGGTCCAGAGGGCGAGTGTGTGGGGGAGAGAGTCCTTGGTTTTAGAGGGTTTGAGCTCAGCAGGAAAGGTCCTTGGTCTAAGAGGGTGAGAATGGGTCAGGCAGGTCTCTTAACTAGTCCAAGTGGGGTTGTTGGAGTTCTAGGTGAAGCAGCAGGGGGCTAATGTTAGACAATCCAGAGTTAAACCATACAAGAACATGATCTTCAGCGGATAGTGAGGACAGCTGAAAAGATCATGGGTGTCTCTCTTCCCTCTGTCATGGACATTTACACCACACGCTGCATTTGCAAAGCAAACAGCATTGTGGATGACCCCACACGCCCCTCACACACACTCTTCACCCTCCTGCCATCCAGGAAGAGGTACCGGAGCATTCGGGCCCTCACAACCAGACTGACTAACAGTTTCTTCCCTCAAGCCATCAGGCTCCTCAACCACCCAGGACTGAACTACAAAAAAGCCCCCCCTCACACTCACCCACACACACAAACCCAGGACAGCATAACATTATAAACCCTGTCTCACTCACTCACTCACAGACACATACACACACAATCTGCACTACCTCAATCG
>VUQH01074558.1:0-12126 GCA_015106775.1 Etroplus canarensis
TAGCTGCTCTGCACACTCCCTGATCACTCTGCCAGGAATGTTGTCTGGTCCAGCAGACTTCCGTGGGTTGACCCTGCACAGAGTTTTCCTCACGACAGCCGTGGTGAGACAGAGCACCTGGTCATCAGGAGGAGGGATGACCTTCCTCGCTGTTGTGATGTTTTGTGCCTCAAATCGAGCGTAGAAGTCATTCAGCGCATCTGGGAGGGAGGCGTCACTGTCACAAGCAGATGATGTTGTCCTGTAGTTGGTGATCGCCTGGATGCCCTGCCACATGCGCCGGGAGTCTCCACTGTTCTGGAAGTGGCCGTAGATTCTCTGGGCATGTGCGCACCTCGCCTCTCTGATGGCTCGGGACAATTTGGTGAATTTTCCATCATGTCCAGTACATGATATTATCAAAAGAATCAGAGGATCTGGAGATAACTCTGCGAGCAAGGGACACAGCCAAAAACCAATACTGGATGCTTGTGAACAAGTCAATAGCAAGAAACAGATTGCTTACCTTAAGTTGTCCAGTGAAGGTTGAGTCTGACATAACCAGAATCAGTCCAGAAAAAAAAGAAAAAAAAATCATTAATCCATTTATATTGTACAGAATATAGTGATTTTTATTTGCAGTTCTAGTAGCTGCTAGCTTCATTATTCCATCTTCTTCTTCTTCTTTCAGCTGCTCCTGTTAGGGGTCGTCACAGCGGATCATCTGCCTCCATCTGACCATATCCCTGCATCCTCTTCCCTCACACCAACCTTCTGCATGTCCTCCTTCACTATATCCATCAACCTTCTCTGTGGTCTTCCTCTTCTCCTCCTGCCTGGCAGCTCCATCTTCAAGATCCTTTGTCTAATATATCCAGTATCCCTCCTCTGCACATGTCCAAACCATCTCAGCCTTGCCTCTCTGACTTTGACTCCGAACTTCTCAATCTGAGCTGTCCCTCTTCACTGTTTACAATCACAACAAACATACAGTACTAAATCAGCAGCACTGAGCAAGCCAAGTTAGCTTTCGCCTAGCCACCAGGCCAGTGAAACGTGCTGTCTCGTTTAACGCAGCTATTAATTATTGTCCCCTTGGTAACTTCCGACGGTAACGAGAGGATGGCATTCTTACCAGGAGCGGCTCTTTGAGCTGGAACACAACCGGAGCCTGCAGCAGAGTTAGCTGCCCTGCTGCTCCGTCATAAGTTGTGAAGGCAGTAAAGTACTATTACCTGATAGCACCGTGGTCAAGCCAAAAGAAAAATTTCACATGTTCAAAAATACTGAGGGCACGGTCCGGCGCTAAAAATAATGTATAACACAGCACTACCTTACACACAGTTCTGATAGTCTTGCTTCCAGGCTTAACGTCAACTAGCTTACATGGCTTGGTACTGCAATGAAACAAATAGGACCCATACTAAAACAGAATATCCCCAGCACAAAAAATAAATGCATAACAAACAAATATTTGATGAAGTTCAAGTCTAAAACGTGCGGCTTCAGAATTGCTGACATTAAACCAGCAAACATAACTGCTTGGACTCCTTGACTTTACTAAATAACAACTCAAAATTTAAAACTGTTAAGTGATTTAAATACATTTTTGTTAAACCAAATATATTACACCATGAAAACATTTATATAATATATAGTTAGACTTACTTTTCGAATTTCCTGACGCAATCCCGCTTGAACAAAATGGCGACTGCGCACAGAAAAATCTGGTAGGAACTGGACGTCATGACGTCAGACGTATGTTCCAAAAGGACTAATGAACTTAATTTTCACCATTTCCACAAAGTAGAATTCCACATTGAGCGGGCAGTGTGTACTTTTGCATTGACTGAAACCAAAAAAGTAGATTGCCACAACAAATTTAAAAAGCTAGATCAGATTCCTTTAAAAAAGTTCAACTACAGCCAAAATACTCTTTTTAGAGTGAAGATGGTGTTATTGGGGTGGGTTGATGCAGGTGGACTGCAGTCATGCATGTAGAGGGCAAGCAGCAGGAGGGCCAGCACACAGCCTTGAGGAGAACCAGTGCTGAGTGAGCAGGTGGAGGAGAGGTGGGAGCTGAGTTTAACTGTCTTGGGGCAGTTTGTGAGGAAGTCCTTGGTCTAGGGACAGGTCAGTGTAAGGAAGCCTAAGTCAGACAATTTGCGTATTACAATGTCTGGGATGATTGTGTTGGAGGCTGAGCTATAGCCAATGAACAGCATCCTCACATAGCTTTCTCAGTGTTCCAGGTGATTCAGCGCGGTGTGGAGAGCCATGGTTGTTGCGTAGACCGGTTTGATCTGTATGCAAACTGGTCGATTGCGTACGGGAAGGAGGCAGGCTTTAATGTAAGGCAGGCTCTAAAGTGAAATTATGTAAAAGACCCATTAAAATATATATAACACTACAAAAAATGAATATATTGCAGGTACAGTCTAATTATAAAAGACAGCATTTATAAAAGCAGTTCTAAAAACAGTTATAAAGGAAAACTACTTTTGTAGTGAGAGGAGGAGGGAGTGAGGCTCAAGGGGCAATGTTTGTGCGTGCTGCCATCTTGTTTTAGAGTAAGGCCCTCTATATTTGCCTTAAAAAGTGAGTTAACCAAAGGCAAAAGGGCCAACAGCTGATCACCATGGATAAAAATGTATTTCTCAGAATGTTGGTCATACAAACTTTTCATCTTTTCTTGAGAAAGTGCTAGTTTTTCCTTAGCCATCTGACAGCTTTATAGAGCGAATGTTTGAACCCATTGATGTAATTTAGCAAGCTGACTGGAGGATCAGGAAGATCCCAGTCCTCTGGTAACACTGCCAATGAACCTTGAACATGATGATCAACAACCACATTATTTAAGCAGAAACCAGTGCTGGAATGAATGGCAGCCAAGAATAACCAAGGTTAATCTTCCTCATAATCCAAGTTTGTGCAATAAGACATTAAAAGGGATTTTAAAGTCTGATGAGACCTTTTTAGTGCACCTTGACTTTGTGCATGGTAAGCACTAGAGATGGCATGTTTAGCCATTTTAGTCACGAGGTGTCACCAATGATGCAAACTGACACGCAAAATTCAAATTTGCCATAGTTCCTTGACCATTCACACTACCGACATAACTCCAATAGATTCTGAAATCTGAGAACTGACACTTTCCATTGATATATACAGTAGTACATTACGGGAAGCAAGTTGCGTAATTGAGTCCAGGGACACTAAAAGGGTTAATGTGTAGTTGTTTTTTCAAATATGTGTGATATGAAATTGGTTCCCTGGTCCCTTGGATACCAAAAATTGAAATTCAGTTCAATTCAATTTTATTTATATAGTGCCAATTCAGAACAAAAGTTACCTCAACATTGTGCAAGCATTACCTTTCTCAGCATCACAGAGCGAATGCTTTATCTCTGTAAACTAAACAATCAAAGCTGACACCTTGTTCCCTGAGACAATACTTGTACCTTTAAAAAAACTCTTCCTTGCTTGACTTATTTCTGTGCTGTTCTATGCAAAGTGTTTGATTTGGCAGAGTTTTTGATATAACCTTTTCAGCAAAAAACAAGAACTGTAGAAGAAATCACTACAGTTAAAAAATAAAGGTAATTAGGCAGATCCCTCAAAACTTGGTGGCCCGAGATGATAATTTATAACTTCTGCCATCCTCAACCTGGATGAAATTACCTTCCCAAAAGACCAAAAAGAATTTAGTCGGACAGGTGGGAAATTATTTTTCTTACAAGGTAAGATAGGTGTTTCAGAACTCTTAGAAGATCTGTAATGAGTCTCCTCCTCATAACAGGCCCCATGCTAGAATGAAGTGACACAAAATAAAAGATTGAATATTTCAAACCAGTGAGAGGGAAAGAAATCTAAAAAATAATGGCAGAGTATCAGGATCTGCTCAAGTTAAATAATCATGTTTTCTATGTGACAACCTAAAAAAAAAAGTGTTTCATTACTATATCTCACTTGTATCTCATTCAGTATTTTTGTTCTATTGTGTTTGTTTTGCTTTGCTATTTTTCTATAAGTTACAACTGGGAGCAGATAAAATAAAACTGAGTGGGCAAAGCAGTGTCTGCCTTAAGATGAATGTTAGTAGCTTAGAAGTTGCCAGCTTTGCTGCTTGTGTAGCAGTGCTGAAGAATTTAAAATGAAGTGGGCATGGCAGGAAATATGGTGATAAAATAAGAAAATCTGAAAATAAGGTGAGGCCAGAGTTTCCCTACTGGCTATGATGCAGACAGCACCTTTCTTTTGATGTGATCTGCAACGTAAAATTAAAGTTGATTCCTCATAGCTCCTGGGTGAAAGTGAAACTCTGCAGAGAGTAGCAGGCCACTGTGAGGCAGAACCTCAGCCGGGACATTTCATGCAAAATATCTCACTTGAAAAGAAAACACCCACTCTTTTTTGGCACTGAGATCGTCTTGTAACCAACAAATTGAGCACAGCTAAAAGGGTCAACGCTATAGAGCCAAAGACAGAGGACTGAAAAGAGCCAAGGGCAATGCTGCACATGGAAATGCGCTGTTTGCAGTTTGCCAAGGTCACTGGGCAAAATCATTATCAACACAGATGAGCTCCACTTTGTTTCTTGTTGTTCAGCTTCATAACAGACTGTTGAGGATGATAACAGTAGAGCCTCACTTCTGAAAACGCTTGTAGGTGGTATACAAAAGCTTACAGTGTTTTATATGTGGGAAGTCTTTTATCCAAACCCTATCATATTTTACAGCACTCCTCTTGACATTTCTAAATATTTTATTATATGGAGCATGAATTTAAATCTGTAGCACTATTTCATGACTTTGATTTTTTTCCAAGTATTTTACACCCATTTCACACAGATTTAAAATAGATCCTGACACCCTGTGGTCCAAAAACTTTCTTAGATATTTCTCACTTGCAACTTTCTTGTGTTTGTTTTAGCCTCTTGTTTAGCCAAGTGGGGAATAAACCTATTAAACATGGAAGCACATGATCAGTTCAAGATTGTATGTGTGAATCCAAAAGTATTTAGCATCACCTTTCAAAGAAGTATAATAAAAGAGTGAAGGGCCCTTTATTAATCACATTGGCCTCTTGAATCATTCAGTGCTTCTTTATTCAGATTCAAAAGTAACAGTCTGAGCAAAAGACTGAGTGGAATTTTCTTACTTTCGAACAGGCTGGACACGATGAAAAATTAGAAAGGAAAACTTTAGCTGTGGTACCTGGAAATTGTTGAGGTCAAGGTGTTCATCTACTTTTAAACCTTCATCTTCTTGAGACTGCCTCAATGAACACAATATGGTCGGACACAATTTTTGTCCACATGAGGCTGCTTTGACCTATTAGAAATTTGGAACTTAACTCAGGTATGTATTAAAATTGCTTTCCCAAATTCTAGTGAAGCATTATAATGGGCTCAATGGGAGTGGTAAACAGTTTCAAATTCATAATTTATAAGCCAGAGGATGAGTCTACTGGTGCTATTGATCTCTGGAACTTTAAATTAGTTTTACCAGAACTTCCTCCAAATGAGAAAGGGTATGAATTCTGTTCTGTGTTACAATAGCTCTAAACCATTGATGTAGTTGTGGCAAATAATCATAATGGCTCTTAAATCTCTGTGGGAAAACGACAATGAAAATTAGATGAGAACCAGCTAATGTCATTGTCTAGTAAATTCCTACCATTATTTTCATGCTTTGAAACCTCTTGAAGGCCTTTCCATTTTTATACTTCCAACATTCGTGTTCTAACACAAGAGCCCACAGCAATCACTATATTTATATCTTACTGTAATTGATACCATGTGTGTCTGTGTATTTTAGCATTTTCCCATCTGTCTCAAAATTATGCTAACAAAAATGAAAGCTCCAATCGTTTCTTCATGTGCTGCATCAGAATTGTCTTTAAGTGAGGTTCTTCATTGCTTTATCTCTTATAGTTTAGAAGCTCTCTGCAAAATAATTTCTACAGGTATTCAACCCATGCTCAATAAGCTGTCATTGAGGGAGGGAAACCAAAAAAAAAGGTTTGCAAGAAGTTTTGACCCTTAGTCTAAACTAAGGTCTGCATGGCAAAGATTCTGCAACGTGGTACCAAAAAGAAACGCAAAAAACCCCCACAAATTTTGAATTTGCTATTTTTGCAATCACTATCTTATTATATTTTTTAGGCCAGATATGGCCATACTAAAAATAGAAGCTAACTCTGGAGAGTTATCATGTAAGTCTAACAATGACTTGCTAGCTTGTTCAGCAAGGTGCATCAGTAATTTAGCAACTGACTGTGATTTGAAATAATATTCTTATTTTGACTAAGTAAAAACAGGAAACAAAATTTGTCAGAAAACAGCAGAACAACAAACTCTATACATTGTATCCATACATGTGATCTATGTGTGTGTGTGTTTGTGTGTATACACACCTACATGTATGTATGTATGTGTTTGTGTGAGTATCGTTATTTTTTTTACCAAACATGAAGGCAACATGCAGAAGCAAAAACCCCTGCTGCTTCCATAGGAATTAGGAGGATAAGTCATAGCCAGGTACTGCTATTCAAACGCACTTGATTAATTAGACATCAGCTACTGTGAGCACTTCTAAAAACAGAAGTTTCAGCTTGGAGCATTCAGGTGTGTGTTAACACGATTCCAAGGAGAAAAATGTAATGTAATGATCTTAGAGAATCAATGCTGCCCATCAATCAGGGAAGGGCTATCATCCATCATTTTACAGTGAGAAAGATTATTCACAAGTGGAAACTATTCAAGGCAGTTGCCAATCTTTGTAGGAGCAAGAGCAAAATCTTAAACTCTATAGTACAGGTTAGAAAAAGGTGGAATGAGTATGTCTTATTTTGAAGGGTTGGCAGGACAAAGCTCTCTAATAAGAGCATGGCTTATGTTTGCAAAGTTGCAATGGATGCCAAACCAAACACTTAACATCAGCACAAACACCGCACACCAACTGTCAAGCGTGGTGATGATTTGGGCTTATTTTGCAGCCACAGTAATCCATTAACTCCTCTGTACAGTATACTAAAATATTCTAGGGTCAAATGTGAGGTCATCTACTATAGCTTGGACAAAAATGGGTCAGGCAACAGGACAATGACCCTAAGCACACCAGCAAATCTGGCAAAAGATAAGTTGAAACTGTGCATAAATGAATGCTCACAAACCTCAATGCTGCAAAGAAGAATGGGCCAGAATCCCTCCATAATAACGGAAAAGGTTGATAAAGTCATACAGAAAGCCATTATTTCTAGTTATTGCTGGTAAAGGTGGCATATATGGCTTCTCCACTTTGGCTTCATTTTTTTTATGACGCAGTGTAACAAGTCATACATTGTTGTTCATCTGAGGTTGTATTTACCTAATTTTAAGATCTGCTAAAATGACCACGTGATTTTTATGTTCTGCAATGTAAAACCTTGGAAGTGAAAGAGGGTGTACTTTAAGCAATAAATGTTGAGCGCTAATTATGTGTGCAAATAAGACACTGAATCCAATCACTCTAACACTTTCATAATTATCATTATTATACAATTCAGTGATGTTTTTCATGTATGAAATCATGCTTAAAAACAAGCTGTATATTTTGTCACTGGAATAACTAAGATTTTGGTTTCTGTGGTTGTTGAGTCTTACTGGTTTGCAATCAAGCCATCTTATCAGGGGCTAATGCACTCAAGGTGAATGCAGTGCAAACCAAAATAACTGCAATTTACTGTAATTAACCATAATTAAGTGTGTGGTTGGCTAAAACTGGCATTAATCAGGGATTGGTTTATGAGTTGCTGGTTTCCGCTCTTAAAACATTTTCCTTTATTAACTGCTCCACTTCTGTGTGCTTGATCAAAGCACAGTTATCCAAAAAACTACCTCACTCCCCCAAACTGATTTTCATTAGTTTGCTGTTTCAATCAGACACAGGGGAGGGAGCTTTCACAATATTGTTTTCTCCTCATCAAGTACACAGAAACATACTCTGCTTCTAAGTGTTTACTAGTAATAAATAATATTTCTTTTTGGCAGTGTCAGGCCATTAGAGAGAATGGGATCAACCAGGTTTTATGCTTATTAAGACAACGCATTAAATAGGAACAAAATTGTATTGTAAGGAAACTCCAACAAGCCTGCAAGTTAGAGGAAAACCTTTCAAAGCTTCATCAGGGCTGCTTCCAGCACCAGATAAAAGGTAGAAAAATGCTTTTGTTTTTAAATGGAAACAGTGGTGCTTTGAGGAGCCTGTTTTGTTACCTGAATGTTACACTCATCATTTCAAGGAAGTCTGTTGTTCAATTCAAATAGCCTGACAAAACCTTTTGCATCACTCACCTGACCAGTGTCAGGCATATACAGACATATTACATAGTGAATGTAACAACAGCTGTGTACCATGCAATAATTTTTCAAAGTAAAAAGCTATGTGATTTATTTATGCATTTTTTCACTTTTAACAGAGATTTTTAAAAATGACCCATTCATGGCAACCAAAAGAAAACAGTACGTGAGGTTGATGAACAGATATGCATTCTTAATGCGAAACAGTTAACAAAAAATACAATCTACTTCCACATTATAGAATCTCACATAAAAGCTCTGGAAGTTGTTTCAGAATGAAAAAATATGCTTAAGAGAAGCTGGGACACACTATATGGATGAAAATATTGAGTCACCAACACATTACACCTACAGGAGTTTTAATGACATCCAGTTCTAAATCCATAGGCATTAATATGGAGTTGGTTCCCCCTTTTGCAGTTATCATAGCTTTCATTGTTTTGTGAAGGAGAGTCACCAAGTGCTGAGGTGCGTAGTGCTTAAAAGTCGCCACTGCTCTGCTGATTCCAACACTGCAGCGTTCCAGACCTCCTCAAGCATTAACGGCAGCACAAAAACGGTGCACCGGTAGCTTCATGTTATTGGTTTCCATGGCCGAGCAGCTGCAGGCAAGCTTTAAGGTCAGCAAGCACAAGGCCAAGCATTGAATGGAGTTGTGTAAAGCAACTCACCACTGAACTCTGAAGCAGCAGAATTCTTCACAGATTACGCTTCTATCTAGCACTTTGAGGTTTGGGGAATGACTGCAAAGTGCCAACTGTAAATTTTGGTGAAGGTGGGATAATGCTATAGGGTTGTGTTGCTGGAGTTGGCCTCGGACCCTTAGTTCCAGTAAAAGGGAAGCCTAATGCTTCAGCTTACTAAGACATTTAGAAAAAGTCTATGCTTTCAGTTTTTTTAGGAACAGTTTGGGGAAAGCTCTTTTCCTTTTTCCCAGTGCACAAAGCAAGGTCCACAGAGGCATGGTTGGATGAGTTTGTGGAAGAACTTGACTGGGCCACACAGAGCCCAGACCTCTGTCCCATCTAACACCTGTAATGTGAATTGTAACAGAGCTTGTGAGCCAGGCCCTCTCATCCAGCATTAGCTTCTGACCTCACAAGTTCTCTTGTGGATAACTGGGCAAAAATTCTCCAAAATCTTGTACAAACTTTTGTATGATCTGCCACTTCATGGCTGAGTTGCTGTGGTTCCAAAGCACTTTCACTTTGCAATAACATCACTTACAGTTCATTGTGGAATATCTAGGAGTCAAGAAATTTCACAAACTTACTTGTAGCAACAGTGGGATCCTATTATAGCATCACATTTGCTTTCAGTGAGTCTATTATTTCACAAATGTTTGTAAAGGCAGACTGCATGGCTAGATGCTTTATTTTATATATACCTTTTGCAGTGGAACTGAATAAAACACTTGAATTCAATGATTAAGATATATAGAACACTTTTTTGCTTATAGTGGATATTGCTTCCTAACAGCGTATAGCCCATTCCTTATTCAACAAAATAAAGGATGTACCGATGGTTTTCATAGGAAGTAAACTTTGGAATTATTGATGTCTTATCAGGGAACTTCACATTTCTATCTCTTTTCCACAGTGTTATTTTATGTCAATCATTAGCCTCAGAAAAAAAAATTTACCGCTCTACACAATCAATAGGTCATTAGGGGGCATACATGCCTTGTGATGTTTGATGGGTGAGGCTGTATACGTGGCTTTGCTTACCATCCCTCTCGCTTGGTTGGCTGCCCATGAATTTTAATTACACCATAGACACTGAGGGCATGGGGAGGCAACTGGATGATCTCCACTGTCAGCCAACATTGGTACAGTATCTGTGCAGGTCTGGTTGGTGTGGTTACATCCTCCCACCCTCATCATTATTATTATTAACTACATTCTGTGACAGACACACAGGCACACACTCACACACTGACCCACTCACACATATACACTTCCTCTAACATAGACCATTGGTTGTGATTGTGCAATTTATTACAATTATCTCTTCTTGACTTTTTGTCTTGTTGTATTTGTTTGTGCTTGGTCCTCTTTATATTTCATTTTTCCCTTCTCTTTTCTTTTCCACACTTCTTTCTTTCTTTTCTCTCCCCTCCACTCGTCAGGTCCAATAAATTCACATTAATTAACAAGAAGTATGTCACAAATTATACAACAAAAGGAGCTTGTTGAGCTCCAGTTTGCACAGCAAATCTGTTTGGCACAGGAAGGTATCAAGATTACCATGCTTACCAACTTGCTGAACAGCACAGGTATTTGAAATAAAAGGGTAAACAAGAGACATGTATTAATAGAAAAGCAATGCTAAATAACTGAAACATGCTGCCATGCTTCTGCAACCTTTATACAACCACTTTGTGCATGTTTTCTTCAGTGAATCTTATTGGATGTGAGCTAAGAAATACTGTATTTTTTTCATGTTCTTTATGCTGATTCAAGGTTTTCGTATAGTCTCAAGCTTTTAATTGCTTTTACTTAGGTATTTTTCTTCCACTCCTGCTCTATTGATAATTTTATGTCCTACTCATTGTTAGGTTTTTGTCTCTTCTGCAACATGTTCCTTTGTCTTCCTATGTTTTTCCCGGGAAAAACATAGGAAGACACATGTGACAAAATTACTTTATTCAGAAGGCAGTTATAATTTTAAGGGGTGGTGGGCTTTCATTGAACACCAGTGGGATCATACAATTTAACAACTAACTTTAATTTTCTGTTCCTCTTAATTTACAAAAATATAGCTTCTTACAGCAATGATTATCATGGCAAAGTGTAGTCTAATGCATAGTTCTTAACTATTTCACATCCATTCTACAGTTAAGAACAGATGAAGGCCGTCATTACAGAAGCTATATAAGCATTTACACTTTTTTCCACACAAAATCAAGCAAACCATCAGTTTGTCATAGACTGCGGGAAAATGGATGTTTACCTATGGCAATATTAGGCTGGGAGTGCACAAAGGCATGGGGGTAGTTTCTGCTTTTTCTTTTATGTCCAGTGATTTTCTTTTCCTCTCTGAAGTCTGAAATTACTGATTATATCCAACATAGAGGCTCATGAGCCACAACACACCTCATGCTGACACACAATTTGTGCTATTCCCTTAAGTGTGATGACTACTTGCGTTTCAGGTGAAATGTGCCACATTATATATCACAGCTGGAATCTGCAAAATTAGCTCTTTTGAAATTAAACATTCAAGATAGGGTTAAAAGGCTTTAACTTATAACAGAAATTAACATCTTTACAAATGCCAAAATAAATTGCAATATTTTTAATTTGGGGCATGAATTAGAGCTCAGCTGTAAAGAGCAGAACAAAAATTATGCCTATAATGGATTCATCAGTCCAATACATATCTTTCCATGGCCATTTCTATCTACACCATTTTTTTTTCATGTTCTCAAAAATTTGAGTCATTAACTCTCTGAATGGTATGTGACTCTGTATATTTATGCTATATATCAATATCAGCTTGCTAAGGGCTGGCGTCCACTAGAGTGCCGACAAAATTAGGAATGGTTGTGTCCAGAGGACAGTCTGTTTATTCAACCTCACCTCTGGTGCCAGTGCCCACTTCTCAATTTTAAATACATGTAGACATTGAGGGTTCTCGGGAGGGGCTGTGCTGACATCAGCTGCTTTCTGGCAGAGAGTACTGTGCCCCTCCCATGTTTTAAATGCATTTTAGAACAGCACACAGCAACACCACATATGAGCGGGTGGAGAAAGGTATGGGGTCTTCACACCCCGGTTCTCTGTTCATCATCTGGGGCGGGGGGC